>JASANA010003882.1:0-103940 GCA_030248095.1 Ptycholaimellus sp. GST1_10
CAATAATCTGATCCTGAAATCTCGGCTTTGACACTGTATCTGCAAGCTTCGGAAGCTCTTGTAATTTCACAATTTCAGCTTCTTTCTTTGTTTTTTGGCTTCCAAAAGGAACCAAGCACAATTGCATTCATTGCGCTGAAAAATAATCAGGACAATCAGGAGAAGCCCACCGAAATGAGTGGCAGGCGGACAGATAGATACAGGAGCGAAGAGAAAACACAAAGTGTAAGCAAAGGGTAGGCGGGCAAGACTGGGCCCATTTGATGACACCCACCAAGGCCAGGATGATCTGGATCACCAGGATGATCCAGGTACCCGTCTTTACATGGAGCAGTTGCAGCAGCAGCCATCCGGCTCGGACGCCTGAATGACAAACTGAAGAGACTGATGGGGGCTGGGGAGGAGTGTGACTGTGCGTGAAGAGATCGATGCTCGGAAGGGCCTTCACGGATTGGCGGAGGGGAAGCTCCTGCAGTTGGTGGCGCAGGTGACAAGGGAGGTGAGCGGTGGGACTTCGCTGATCTGCCGCTTCACTGTCCTTGGCGACGGCGGTGGGACCATGTTTGAGCCGTCCACCGAACGCACCTGCCAGATTAGGCCTTTAGGGGTGTTTTTGGCTTCCAAAAGGAACCAAGCACAATTGCATTCATTGCGCTGAAAAATAATCAGGACAATCAGGAGAAGCCCACCGAAATGAGTGGCAGGCCGGAGAGATAGATACAGGAGCGAAGAGAAATCACAAAGTGGCAGCAATGGGTAGGCGGGCTAGACTGGGCCCATTTGATGACGCCCACCAAGGCCAGGATGATCTGGATCACCAGGATGATCCAGGTACCCGTCTTTACATGGAGCAGTTGCAGCAGCAGCCATCCGGCTCGGACGCCTGAATGACAAACTGAAGAGACTGATGGGGGCTGGGGAGGAGTGTGACTGTGCGTGAAGAGATCGATGCTCGGAAGGGCCTTCACGGATTGGCGGAGGGGAAGCTCCTGCAGTTGGTGGCGCAGGTGACAAGGGAGGTGAGCGGTGGGACTTCGCTGATCTGCCGCTTCACTGTCCTTGGCGACGGCGGTGGGACCATGTTTGAGCCGTCCACCGAACGCACCTGCCAGATTAGGCCTTTAGGGGTGTTTTTGGCTTCCAAAAGGAACCAAGCACAATTGCATTCATTGCGCTGAAAAATAATCAGGACAATCAGGAGAAGCCCACCGAAATGAGTGGCAGGCCGGAGAGATAGATACAGGAGCGAAGAGAAATCACAAAGTGGCAGCAATGGGTAGGCGGGCTGAGACTGGGCCCATTTGATGACGCCCACCAAGGCCAGGATGATCTGGATCACCAGGATGATCCAGGTACCCGTCTTTACATGGAGCAGTTGCAGCAGCAGCCATCCGGCTCGGACGCCTGAATGACAAACTGAAGAGACTGATGGGGGCTGGGGAGGAGTGTGACTGTGCGTGAAGAGATCGATGCTCGGAAGGGCCTTCACGGATTGGCGGAGGGGAAGCTCCTGCAGTTGGTGGCGCAGGTGACAAGGGAGGTGAGCGGTGGGACTTCGCTGATCTGCCGCTTCACTGTCCTTGGCGACGGCGGTGGGACCATGTTTGAGCCGTCCACCGAACGCACCTGCCAGATTAGGCCTTTAGGGGTGTTTTTGGCTTCCAAAAGGAACCAAGCACAATTGCATTCATTGCGCTGAAAAATAATCAGGACAATCAGGAGAAGCCCACCGAAATGAGTGGCAGGCCGGAGAGATAGATACAGGAGCGAAGAGAAATCACAAAGTGGCAGCAATGGGTAGGCGGGCTAGACTGGGCCCATTTGATGACGCCCACCAAGGCCAGGATGATCTGGATCACCAGGATGATCCAGGTACCCGTCTTTACATGGAGCAGTTGCAGCAGCAGCCATCCGGCTCGGACGCCTGAATGACAAACTGAAGAGACTGATGGGGGCTGGGGAGGAGTGTGACTGTGCGTGAAGAGATCGATGCTCGGAAGGGCCTTCACGGATTGGCGGAGGGGAAGCTCCTGCAGTTGGTGGCGCAGGTGACAAGGGAGGTGAGCGGTGGGACTTCGCTGATCTGCCGCTTCACTGTCCTTGGCGACGGCGGTGGGACCATGTTTGAGCCGTCCACCGAACGCACCTGCCAGATTAGGCCTTTAGGGGTGTTTTTGGCTTCCAAAAGGAACCAAGCACAATTGCATTCATTGCGCTGAAAAATAATCAGGACAATCAGGAGAAGCCCACCGAAATGAGTGGCAGGCCGGAGAGATAGATACAGGAGCGAAGAGAAATCACAAAGTGGCAGCAATGGGTAGGCGGGCTAGACTGGGCCCATTTGATGACGCCCACCAAGGCCAGGATGATCTGGATCACCAGGATGATCCAGGTACCCGTCTTTACATGGAGCAGTTGCAGCAGCAGCCATCCGGCTCGGACGCCTGAATGACAAACTGAAGAGACTGATGGGGGCTGGGGAGGAGTGTGACTGTGCGTGAAGAGATCGATGCTCGGAAGGGCCTTCACGGATTGGCGGAGGGGAAGCTCCTGCAGTTGGTGGCGCAGGTGACAAGGGAGGTGAGCGGTGGGACTTCGCTGATCTGCCGCTTCACTGTCCTTGGCGACGGCGGTGGGACCATGTTTGAGCCGTCCACCGAACGCACCTGCCAGATTAGGCCTTTAGGGGTGTTTTTGGCTTCCAAAAGGAACCAAGCACAATTGCATTCATTGCGCTGAAAAATAATCAGGACAATCAGGAGAAGCCCACCGAAATGAGTGGCAGGCCGGAGAGATAGATACAGGAGCGAAGAGAAATCACAAAGTGGCAGCAATGGGTAGGCGGGCTGAGACTGGGCCCATTTGATGACGCCCACCAAGGCCAGGATGATCTGGATCACCAGGATGATCCAGGTACCCGTCTTTACATGGAGCAGTTGCAGCAGCAGCCATCCGGCTCGGACGCCTGAATGACAAACTGAAGAGACTGATGGGGGCTGGGGAGGAGTGTGACTGTGCGTGAAGAGATCGATGCTCGGAAGGGCCTTCACGGATTGGCGGAGGGGAAGCTCCTGCAGTTGGTGGCGCAGGTGACAAGGGAGGTGAGCGGTGGGACTTCGCTGATCTGCCGCTTCACTGTCCTTGGCGACGGCGGTGGGACCATGTTTGAGCCGTCCACCGAACGCACCTGCCAGATTAGGCCTTTAGGGGTGTTTTTGGCTTCCAAAAGGAACCAAGCACAATTGCATTCATTGCGCTGAAAAATAATCAGGACAATCAGGAGAAGCCCACCGAAATGAGTGGCAGGCCGGAGAGATAGATACAGGAGCGAAGAGAAATCACAAAGTGGCAGCAATGGGTAGGCGGGCTAGACTGGGCCCATTTGATGACGCCCACCAAGGCCAGGATGATCTGGATCACCAGGATGATCCAGGTACCCGTCTTTACATGGAGCAGTTGCAGCAGCAGCCATCCGGCTCGGACGCCTGAATGACAAACTGAAGAGACTGATGGGGGCTGGGGAGGAGTGTGACTGTGCGTGAAGAGATCGATGCTCGGAAGGGCCTTCACGGATTGGCGGAGGGGAAGCTCCTGCAGTTGGTGGCGCAGGTGACAAGGGAGGTGAGCGGTGGGACTTCGCTGATCTGCCGCTTCACTGTCCTTGGCGACGGCGGTGGGACCATGTTTGAGCCGTCCACCGAACGCACCTGCCAGATTAGGCCTTTAGGGGTGTTTTTGGCTTCCAAAAGGAACCAAGCACAATTGCATTCATTGCGCTGAAAAATAATCAGGACAATCAGGAGAAGCCCACCGAAATGAGTGGCAGGCCGGAGAGATAGATACAGGAGCGAAGAGAAATCACAAAGTGGCAGCAATGGGTAGGCGGGCTAGACTGGGCCCATTTGATGACGCCCACCAAGGCCAGGATGATCTGGATCACCAGGATGATCCAGGTACCCGTCTTTACATGGAGCAGTTGCAGCAGCAGCCATCCGGCTCGGACGCCTGAATGACAAACTGAAGAGACTGATGGGGGCTGGGGAGGAGTGTGACTGTGCGTGAAGAGATCGATGCTCGGAAGGGCCTTCACGGATTGGCGGAGGGGGAAGCTCCTGCAGTTGGTGGCGCAGGTGACAAGGGAGGTGAGCGGTGGGACTTCGCTGATCTGCCGCTTCACTGTCCTTGGCGACGGCGGTGGGACCATGTTTGAGCCGTCCACCGAACGCACCTGCCAGATTAGGCCTTTAGGGGTGTTTTTGGCTTCCAAAAGGAACCAAGCACAATTGCATTCATTGCGCTGAAAAATAATCAGGACAATCAGGAGAAGCCCACCGAAATGAGTGGCAGGCCGGAGAGATAGATACAGGAGCGAAGAGAAATCACAAAGTGGCAGCAATGGGTAGGCGGGCTGAGACTGGGCCCATTTGATGACGCCCACCAAGGCCAGGATGATCTGGATCACCAGGATGATCCAGGTACCCGTCTTTACATGGAGCAGTTGCAGCAGCAGCCATCCGGCTCGGACGCCTGAATGACAAACTGAAGAGACTGATGGGGGCTGGGGAGGAGTGTGACTGTGCGTGAAGAGATCGATGCTCGGAAGGGCCTTCACGGATTGGCGGAGGGGAAGCTCCTGCAGTTGGTGGCGCAGGTGACAAGGGAGGTGAGCGGTGGGACTTCGCTGATCTGCCGCTTCACTGTCCTTGGCGACGGCGGTGGGACCATGTTTGAGCCGTCCACCGAACGCACCTGCCAGATTAGGCCTTTAGGGGTGTTTTTGGCTTCCAAAAGGAACCAAGCACAATTGCATTCATTGCGCTGAAAAATAATCAGGACAATCAGGAGAAGCCCACCGAAATGAGTG
The DNA here is from genome assembly GCA_030248095.1 of Ptycholaimellus sp. GST1_10. Lineage (NCBI taxonomy): Eukaryota > Metazoa > Nematoda > Chromadorea > Chromadorida > Chromadoridae > Ptycholaimellus > Ptycholaimellus sp. GST1_10. The sequence goes on from JASANA010003882.1 coordinate 4,865, forward strand.
GCAGGCCGGAGAGATAGATACAGGAGCGAAGAGAAATCACAAAGTGGCAGCAATGGGTAGGCGGGCTAGACTGGGCCCATTTGATGACGCCCACCAAGGCCAGGATGATCTGGATCACCAGGATGATCCAGGTACCCGTCTTTACATGGAGCAGTTGCAGCAGCAGCCATCCGGCTCGGACGCCTGAATGACAAACTGAAGAGACTGATGGGGGCTGGGGAGGAGTGTGACTGTGCGTGAAGAGATCGATGCTCGGAAGGGCCTTCACGGATTGGCGGAGGGGAAGCTCCTGCAGTTGGTGGCGCAGGTGACAAGGGAGGTGAGCGGTGGGACTTCGCTGATCTGCCGCTTCACTGTCCTTGGCGACGGCGGTGGGACCATGTTTGAGCCGTCCACCGAACGCACCTGCCAGATTAGGCCTTTAGGGGTGTTTTTGGCTTCCAAAAGGAACCAAGCACAATTGCATTCATTGCGCTGAAAAATAATCAGGACAATCAGGAGAAGCCCACCGAAATGAGTGGCAGGCCGGAGAGATAGATACAGGAGCGAAGAGAAATCACAAAGTGGCAGCAATGGGTAGGCGGGCTAGACTGGGCCCATTTGATGACGCCCACCAAGGCCAGGATGATCTGGATCACCAGGATGATCCAGGTACCCGTCTTTACATGGAGCAGTTGCAGCAGCAGCCATCCGGCTCGGACGCCTGAATGACAAACTGAAGAGACTGATGGGGGCTGGGGAGGAGTGTGACTGTGCGTGAAGAGATCGATGCTCGGAAGGGCCTTCACGGATTGGCGGAGGGGAAGCTCCTGCAGTTGGTGGCGCAGGTGACAAGGGAGGTGAGCGGTGGGACTTCGCTGATCTGCCGCTTCACTGTCCTTGGCGACGGCGGTGGGACCATGTTTGAGCCGTCCACCGAACGCACCTGCCAGATTAGGCCTTTAGGGGTGTTTTTGGCTTCCAAAAGGAACCAAGCACAATTGCATTCATTGCGCTGAAAAATAATCAGGACAATCAGGAGAAGCCCACCGAAATGAGTGGCAGGCCGGAGAGATAGATACAGGAGCGAAGAGAAATCACAAAGTGGCAGCAATGGGTAGGCGGGCTAGACTGGGCCCATTTGATGACGCCCACCAAGGCCAGGATGATCTGGATCACCAGGATGATCCAGGTACCCGTCTTTACATGGAGCAGTTGCAGCAGCAGCCATCCGGCTCGGACGCCTGAATGACAAACTGAAGAGACTGATGGGGGCTGGGGAGGAGTGTGACTGTGCGTGAAGAGATCGATGCTCGGAAGGGCCTTCACGGATTGGCGGAGGGGAAGCTCCTGCAGTTGGTGGCGCAGGTGACAAGGGAGGTGAGCGGTGGGACTTCGCTGATCTGCCGCTTCACTGTCCTTGGCGACGGCGGTGGGACCATGTTTGAGCCGTCCACCGAACGCACCTGCCAGATTAGGCCTTTAGGGGTGTTTTTGGCTTCCAAAAGGAACCAAGCACAATTGCATTCATTGCGCTGAAAAATAATCAGGACAATCAGGAGAAGCCCACCGAAATGAGTGGCAGGCCGGAGAGATAGATACAGGAGCGAAGAGAAATCACAAAGTGGCAGCAATGGGTAGGCGGGCTAGACTGGGCCCATTTGATGACGCCCACCAAGGCCAGGATGATCTGGATCACCAGGATGATCCAGGTACCCGTCTTTACATGGAGCAGTTGCAGCAGCAGCCATCCGGCTCGGACGCCTGAATGACAAACTGAAGAGACTGATGGGGGCTGGGGAGGAGTGTGACTGTGCGTGAAGAGATCGATGCTCGGAAGGGCCTTCACGGATTGGCGGAGGGGAAGCTCCTGCAGTTGGTGGCGCAGGTGACAAGGGAGGTGAGCGGTGGGACTTCGCTGATCTGCCGCTTCACTGTCCTTGGCGACGGCGGTGGGACCATGTTTGAGCCGTCCACCGAACGCACCTGCCAGATTAGGCCTTTAGGGGTGTTTTTGGCTTCCAAAAGGAACCAAGCACAATTGCATTCATTGCGCTGAAAAATAATCAGGACAATCAGGAGAAGCCCACCGAAATGAGTGGCAGGCCGGAGAGATAGATACAGGAGCGAAGAGAAATCACAAAGTGGCAGCAATGGGTAGGCGGGCTAGACTGGGCCCATTTGATGACGCCCACCAAGGCCAGGATGATCTGGATCACCAGGATGATCCAGGTACCCGTCTTTACATGGAGCAGTTGCAGCAGCAGCCATCCGGCTCGGACGCCTGAATGACAAACTGAAGAGACTGATGGGGGCTGGGGAGGAGTGTGACTGTGCGTGAAGAGATCGATGCTCGGAAGGGCCTTCACGGATTGGCGGAGGGGAAGCTCCTGCAGTTGGTGGCGCAGGTGACAAGGGAGGTGAGCGGTGGGACTTCGCTGATCTGCCGCTTCACTGTCCTTGGCGACGGCGGTGGGACCATGTTTGAGCCGTCCACCGAACGCACCTGCCAGATTAGGCCTTTAGGGGTGTTTTTGGCTTCCAAAAGGAACCAAGCACAATTGCATTCATTGCGCTGAAAAATAATCAGGACAATCAGGAGAAGCCCACCGAAATGAGTGGCAGGCCGGAGAGATAGATACAGGAGCGAAGAGAAATCACAAAGTGGCAGCAATGGGTAGGCGGGCTAGACTGGGCCCATTTGATGACGCCCACCAAGGCCAGGATGATCTGGATCACCAGGATGATCCAGGTACCCGTCTTTACATGGAGCAGTTGCAGCAGCAGCCATCCGGCTCGGACGCCTGAATGACAAACTGAAGAGACTGATGGGGGCTGGGGAGGAGTGTGACTGTGCGTGAAGAGATCGATGCTCGGAAGGGCCTTCACGGATTGGCGGAGGGGAAGCTCCTGCAGTTGGTGGCGCAGGTGACAAGGGAGGTGAGCGGTGGGACTTCGCTGATCTGCCGCTTCACTGTCCTTGGCGACGGCGGTGGGACCATGTTTGAGCCGTCCACCGAACGCACCTGCCAGATTAGGCCTTTAGGGGTGTTTTTGGCTTCCAAAAGGAACCAAGCACAATTGCATTCATTGCGCTGAAAAATAATCAGGACAATCAGGAGAAGCCCACCGAAATGAGTGGCAGGCCGGAGAGATAGATACAGGAGCGAAGAGAAATCACAAAGTGGCAGCAATGGGTAGGCGGGCTAGACTGGGCCCATTTGATGACGCCCACCAAGGCCAGGATGATCTGGATCACCAGGATGATCCAGGTACCCGTCTTTACATGGAGCAGTTGCAGCAGCAGCCATCCGGCTCGGACGCCTGAATGACAAACTGAAGAGACTGATGGGGGCTGGGGAGGAGTGTGACTGTGCGTGAAGAGATCGATGCTCGGAAGGGCCTTCACGGATTGGCGGAGGGGAAGCTCCTGCAGTTGGTGGCGCAGGTGACAAGGGAGGTGAGCGGTGGGACTTTGCTGATCTGCCGCTTCACTGTCCTTGGCGACGGCGGTGGGACCATGTTTGAGCCGTCCACCGAACGCACCTGCCAGATTAGGCCTTTAGGGGTGTTTTTGGCTTCCAAAAGGAACCAAGCACAATTGCATTCATTGCGCTGAAAAATAATCAGGACAATCAGGAGAAGCCCACCGAAATGAGTGGCAGGCCGGAGAGATAGATACAGGAGCGAAGAGAAATCACAAAGTGGCAGCAATGGGTAGGCGGGCTAGACTGGGCCCATTTGATGACGCCCACCAAGGCCAGGATGATCTGGATCACCAGGATGATCCAGGTACCCGTCTTTACATGGAGCAGTTGCAGCAGCAGCCATCCGGCTCGGACGCCTGAATGACAAACTGAAGAGACTGATGGGGGCTGGGGAGGAGTGTGACTGTGCGTGAAGAGATCGATGCTCGGAAGGGCCTTCACGGATTGGCGGAGGGGAAGCTCCTGCAGTTGGTGGCGCAGGTGACAAGGGAGGTGAGCGGTGGGACTTCGCTGATCTGCCGCTTCACTGTCCTTGGCGACGGCGGTGGGACCATGTTTGAGCCGTCCACCGAACGCACCTGCCAGATTAGGCCTTTAGGGGTGTTTTTGGCTTCCAAAAGGAACCAAGCACAATTGCATTCATTGCGCTGAAAAATAATCAGGACAATCAGGAGAAGCCCACCGAAATGAGTGGCAGGCCGGAGAGATAGATACAGGAGCGAAGAGAAATCACAAAGTGGCAGCAATGGGTAGGCGGGCTAGACTGGGCCCATTTGATGACGCCCACCAAGGCCAGGATGATCTGGATCACCAGGATGATCCAGGTACCCGTCTTTACATGGAGCAGTTGCAGCAGCAGCCATCCGGCTCGGACGCCTGAATGACAAACTGAAGAGACTGATGGGGGCTGGGGAGGAGTGTGACTGTGCGTGAAGAGATCGATGCTCGGAAGGGCCTTCACGGATTGGCGGAGGGGAAGCTCCTGCAGTTGGTGGCGCAGGTGACAAGGGAGGTGAGCGGTGGGACTTCGCTGATCTGCCGCTTCACTGTCCTTGGCGACGGCGGTGGGACCATGTTTGAGCCGTCCACCGAACGCACCTGCCAGATTAGGCCTTTAGGGGTGTTTTTGGCTTCCAAAAGGAACCAAGCACAATTGCATTCATTGCGCTGAAAAATAATCAGGACAATCAGGAGAAGCCCACCGAAATGAGTGGCAGGCCGGAGAGATAGATACAGGAGCGAAGAGAAATCACAAAGTGGCAGCAATGGGTAGGCGGGCTAGACTGGGCCCATTTGATGACGCCCACCAAGGCCAGGATGATCTGGATCACCAGGATGATCCAGGTACCCGTCTTTACATGGAGCAGTTGCAGCAGCAGCCATCCGGCTCGGACGCCTGAATGACAAACTGAAGAGACTGATGGGGGCTGGGGAGGAGTGTGACTGTGCGTGAAGAGATCGATGCTCGGAAGGGCCTTCACGGATTGGCGGAGGGGAAGCTCCTGCAGTTGGTGGCGCAGGTGACAAGGGAGGTGAGCGGTGGGACTTCGCTGATCTGCCGCTTCACTGTCCTTGGCGACGGCGGTGGGACCATGTTTGAGCCGTCCACCGAACGCACCTGCCAGATTAGGCCTTTAGGGGTGTTTTTTGGCTTCCAAAAGGAACCAAGCACAATTGCATTCATTGCGCTGAAAAATAATCAGGACAATCAGGAGAAGCCCACCGAAATGAGTGGCAGGCCGGAGAGATAGATACAGGAGCGAAGAGAAATCACAAAGTGGCAGCAATGGGTAGGCGGGCTAGACTGGGCCCATTTGATGACGCCCACCAAGGCCAGGATGATCTGGATCACCAGGATGATCCAGGTACCCGTCTTTACATGGAGCAGTTGCAGCAGCAGCCATCCGGCTCGGACGCCTGAATGACAAACTGAAGAGACTGATGGGGGCTGGGGAGGAGTGTGACTGTGCGTGAAGAGATCGATGCTCGGAAGGGCCTTCACGGATTGGCGGAGGGGAAGCTCCTGCAGTTGGTGGCGCAGGTGACAAGGGAGGTGAGCGGTGGGACTTCGCTGATCTGCCGCTTCACTGTCCTTGGCGACGGCGGTGGGACCATGTTTGAGCCGTCCACCGAACGCACCTGCCAGATTAGGCCTTTAGGGGTGTTTTTGGCTTCCAAAAGGAACCAAGCACAATTGCATTCATTGCGCTGAAAAATAATCAGGACAATCAGGAGAAGCCCACCGAAATGAGTGGCAGGCCGGAGAGATAGATACAGGAGCGAAGAGAAATCACAAAGTGGCAGCAATGGGTAGGCGGGCTAGACTGGGCCCATTTGATGACGCCCACCAAGGCCAGGATGATCTGGATCACCAGGATGATCCAGGTACCCGTCTTTACATGGAGCAGTTGCAGCAGCAGCCATCCGGCTCGGACGCCTGAATGACAAACTGAAGAGACTGATGGGGGCTGGGGAGGAGTGTGACTGTGCGTGAAGAGATCGATGCTCGGAAGGGCCTTCACGGATTGGCGGAGGGGAAGCTCCTGCAGTTGGTGGCGCAGGTGACAAGGGAGGTGAGCGGTGGGACTTCGCTGATCTGCCGCTTCACTGTCCTTGGCGACGGCGGTGGGACCATGTTTGAGCCGTCCACCGAACGCACCTGCCAGATTAGGCCTTTAGGGGTGTTTTTGGCTTCCAAAAGGAACCAAGCACAATTGCATTCATTGCGCTGAAAAATAATCAGGACAATCAGGAGAAGCCCACCGAAATGAGTGGCAGGCCGGAGAGATAGATACAGGAGCGAAGAGAAATCACAAAGTGGCAGCAATGGGTAGGCGGGCTAGACTGGGCCCATTTGATGACGCCCACCAAGGCCAGGATGATCTGGATCACCAGGATGATCCAGGTACCCGTCTTTACATGGAGCAGTTGCAGCAGCAGCCATCCGGCTCGGACGCCTGAATGACAAACTGAAGAGACTGATGGGGGCTGGGGAGGAGTGTGACTGTGCGTGAAGAGATCGATGCTCGGAAGGGCCTTCACGGATTGGCGGAGGGGAAGCTCCTGCAGTTGGTGGCGCAGGTGACAAGGGAGGTGAGCGGTGGGACTTCGCTGATCTGCCGCTTCACTGTCCTTGGTGACGGCGGTGGGACCATGTTTGAGCCGTCCACCGAACGCACCTGCCAGATTAGGCCTTTAGGGGTGTTTTTGGCTTCCAAAAGGAACCAAGCACAATTGCATTCATTGCGCTGAAAAATAATCAGGACAATCAGGAGAAGCCCACCGAAATGAGTGGCAGGCCGGAGAGATAGATACAGGAGCGAAGAGAAATCACAAAGTGGCAGCAATGGGTAGGCGGGCTAGACTGGGCCCATTTGATGACGCCCACCAAGGCCAGGATGATCTGGATCACCAGGATGATCCAGGTACCCGTCTTTACATGGAGCAGTTGCAGCAGCAGCCATCCGGCTCGGACGCCTGAATGACAAACTGAAGAGACTGATGGGGGCTGGGGAGGAGTGTGACTGTGCGTGAAGAGATCGATGCTCGGAAGGGCCTTCACGGATTGGCGGAGGGGAAGCTCCTGCAGTTGGTGGCGCAGGTGACAAGGGAGGTGAGCGGTGGGACTTCGCTGATCTGCCGCTTCACTGTCCTTGGCGACGGCGGTGGGACCATGTTTGAGCCGTCCACCGAACGCACCTGCCAGATTAGGCCTTTAGGGGTGTTTTTGGCTTCCAAAAGGAACCAAGCACAATTGCATTCATTGCGCTGAAAAATAATCAGGACAATCAGGAGAAGCCCACCGAAATGAGTGGCAGGCCGGAGAGATAGATACAGGAGCGAAGAGAAATCACAAAGTGGCAGCAATGGGTAGGCGGGCTAGACTGGGCCCATTTGATGACGCCCACCAAGGCCAGGATGATCTGGATCACCAGGATGATCCAGGTACCCGTCTTTACATGGAGCAGTTGCAGCAGCAGCCATCCGGCTCGGACGCCTGAATGACAAACTGAAGAGACTGATGGGGGCTGGGGAGGAGTGTGACTGTGCGTGAAGAGATCGATGCTCGGAAGGGCCTTCACGGATTGGCGGAGGGGAAGCTCCTGCAGTTGGTGGCGCAGGTGACAAGGGAGGTGAGCGGTGGGACTTCGCTGATCTGCCGCTTCACTGTCCTTGGCGACGGCGGTGGGACCATGTTTGAGCCGTCCACCGAACGCACCTGCCAGATTAGGCCTTTAGGGGTGTTTTTGGCTTCCAAAAGGAACCAAGCACAATTGCATTCATTGCGCTGAAAAATAATCAGGACAATCAGGAGAAGCCCACCGAAATGAGTGGCAGGCCGGAGAGATAGATACAGGAGCGAAGAGAAATCACAAAGTGGCAGCAATGGGTAGGCGGGCTAGACTGGGCCCATTTGATGACGCCCACCAAGGCCAGGATGATCTGGATCACCAGGATGATCCAGGTACCCGTCTTTACATGGAGCAGTTGCAGCAGCAGCCATCCGGCTCGGACGCCTGAATGACAAACTGAAGAGACTGATGGGGGCTGGGGAGGAGTGTGACTGTGCGTGAAGAGATCGATGCTCGGAAGGGCCTTCACGGATTGGCGGAGGGGAAGCTCCTGCAGTTGGTGGCGCAGGTGACAAGGGAGGTGAGCGGTGGGACTTCGCTGATCTGCCGCTTCACTGTCCTTGGCGACGGCGGTGGGACCATGTTTGAGCCGTCCACCGAACGCACCTGCCAGATTAGGCCTTTAGGGGTGTTTTTGGCTTCCAAAAGGAACCAAGCACAATTGCATTCATTGCGCTGAAAAATAATCAGGACAATCAGGAGAAGCCCACCGAAATGAGTGGCAGGCCGGAGAGATAGATACAGGAGCGAAGAGAAATCACAAAGTGGCAGCAATGGGTAGGCGGGCTAGACTGGGCCCATTTGATGACGCCCACCAAGGCCAGGATGATCTGGATCACCAGGATGATCCAGGTACCCGTCTTTACATGGAGCAGTTGCAGCAGCAGCCATCCGGCTCGGACGCCTGAATGACAAACTGAAGAGACTGATGGGGGCTGGGGAGGAGTGTGACTGTGCGTGAAGAGATCGATGCTCGGAAGGGCCTTCACGGATTGGCGGAGGGGAAGCTCCTGCAGTTGGTGGCGCAGGTGACAAGGGAGGTGAGCGGTGGGACTTCGCTGATCTGCCGCTTCACTGTCCTTGGCGACGGCGGTGGGACCATGTTTGAGCCGTCCACCGAACGCACCTGCCAGATTAGGCCTTTAGGGGTGTTTTTGGCTTCCAAAAGGAACCAAGCACAATTGCATTCATTGCGCTGAAAAATAATCAGGACAATCAGGAGAAGCCCACCGAAATGAGTGGCAGGCCGGAGAGATAGATACAGGAGCGAAGAGAAATCACAAAGTGGCAGCAATGGGTAGGCGGGCTAGACTGGGCCCATTTGATGACGCCCACCAAGGCCAGGATGATCTGGATCACCAGGATGATCCAGGTACCCGTCTTTACATGGAGCAGTTGCAGCAGCAGCCATCCGGCTCGGACGCCTGAATGACAAACTGAAGAGACTGATGGGGGCTGGGGAGGAGTGTGACTGTGCGTGAAGAGATCGATGCTCGGAAGGGCCTTCACGGATTGGCGGAGGGGAAGCTCCTGCAGTTGGTGGCGCAGGTGACAAGGGAGGTGAGCGGTGGGACTTCGCTGATCTGCCGCTTCACTGTCCTTGGCGACGGCGGTGGGACCATGTTTGAGCCGTCCACCGAACGCACCTGCCAGATTAGGCCTTTAGGGGTGTTTTTGGCTTCCAAAAGGAACCAAGCACAATTGCATTCATTGCGCTGAAAAATAATCAGGACAATCAGGAGAAGCCCACCGAAATGAGTGGCAGGCCGGAGAGATAGATACAGGAGCGAAGAGAAATCACAAAGTGGCAGCAATGGGTAGGCGGGCTAGACTGGGCCCATTTGATGACGCCCACCAAGGCCAGGATGATCTGGATCACCAGGATGATCCAGGTACCCGTCTTTACATGGAGCAGTTGCAGCAGCAGCCATCCGGCTCGGACGCCTGAATGACAAACTGAAGAGACTGATGGGGGCTGGGGAGGAGTGTGACTGTGCGTGAAGAGATCGATGCTCGGAAGGGCCTTCACGGATTGGCGGAGGGGAAGCTCCTGCAGTTGGTGGCGCAGGTGACAAGGGAGGTGAGCGGTGGGACTTCGCTGATCTGCCGCTTCACTGTCCTTGGCGACGGCGGTGGGACCATGTTTGAGCCGTCCACCGAACGCACCTGCCAGATTAGGCCTTTAGGGGTGTTCATCTTCAGAAGAAGCTGGCTTACCTCAGAGCGGGGTCCGACGATGGTGGACGACAGGAGGACGGGGAGGAAGATGAGACCGTTGAGGAGGACGATGATTCCAGTGAAGAAGTACCTCAAAGGTCGGTGGATGAAAGAGGGATTGAGGAGAGGAGCAGGTGTGAGGGCTAACAGGAGGGTGAAGGTGAACTCGGCGAAGGCGAGCATGATGATGCCGACGAGTAGGGTGGAGATGCCGCCGTGTAGGAGGGGAATGAAAATGTGGTCGAGGGTGGCCTGCATGCGCTCGTTGCGGTCGCCCATGTTGGTGAGGAAGCTGAGGCTGGTGTGGACGGTGAACTCCAGCACGATCCCCACCGCCGAGATGAGAGACACCGCCGACACCGGGTTCAGCTTCAGCCCCACCCACCCCAACCCCATGAATCCCGCCATCTCCGCGATGCTGGAGACGAGCACGATTACGATCACCACCAACGACCGGAGGGACATCAGCAGCAGCAGGATCACCAATAACACCGTACCCACCACCATCCCCAGGCACTGCATCAGGTTATTCACCTGCAAACATAGGCCAGGTTTTTTTTTCTTCCGGTTCATGAAATGGGAGGAGAGAAAAGGGAGAACGATGTGAAGGTAGTGGTCCCAGAAGGTGAAGGGGATGCCCTGGGGGAAGTTGGGCAGTCCGTTGGCGTCGAACTGGTCGCAGATGGAGCGGATCTCGCGGAGTGCCTCCACAGTCACCATCGTGTTTCTCAACCCGTTCACAAAGAAGGGGATCTGAAGCCCGTGTTCACATCCACCCAAGACTCTAGACAAGAGTGAGAAAGGACCTGAGAATAGAGGGGCGGGTCGGCCGGGGGTATGTTGACGGCGTAGTTGTCGATGGGGGTGTCCCAGTTGTTGGGTGGGATGGGGTAGAAGGCGGCTTGGGTGAGGTAATGCATCATGTTGTCCAACTTGACCCAGGCGGTGAGGTGGTTGTAGAAGGCGTCGCGGCGGATGAGGCTCACCTCCACGCCGCCCTCCACCACCCTCTCCACCAGCTTCACCCCGGCGGCGTTGCGGCTGCAGTTGACGGTGTAGCCGTGCTGGCAGATGAGGCGGTAGGCCAGTTTTGCCTCTGGGCTGGCTCGCTTGTCCACCTGACAGCATATATTGTGGGTGAGGGAGAGGATGAGGAGAAAGGGGAGGAGGAGAGGAGGAAAAGAGGAGTTTACGAATGTGCCGTTGATGAGGCCTTTTGCTTGGTCATGGTAGTAGTGCTCTTGGAGCTCCAGTAGCCAGCGTTGCATCATGTCCAGCCAGTACACATCGCCGCTTTTCCCTGCGATCCATCAGGCTATTTATTGAGTGAGAAGATGAGAAATATGGGTGATGTGTAATTGAAGGGGATCACATCCTCACATCAAAGCAGACGGGAAATGGACATGAGCTCTCGGCTGAGGCATAAGCTCAGAGCTTTGGCGAATGCTGTAGATGAGAGAAGTGACTGGAGCAGCAGAAGTTTTTTGTGGGACTGCTGGCTCGCAGCATCAGTTAGCTGTTTATTTACAGGGCGAGGAAATAGAAAAAGAAATGTGTAATGCAAAATGATAGAAGTTTGGGCGCGGCTCCTAGTGGTGGCTCATTTGAGAGAAGCAAAGCACCTTGGTTCTGTAGGATGAATGGGATGTTGGCGAGTGCTCGCTGGTACTGGTGGATCTGCGTCTGCTTGTTGGGGAAGTCAATGGGGCCTTTGATAACGCCGAAGATGGGGTAGAAGCTGCAATCGGAATGATTTCAAGAAGTTGGCATAAAAGAGTGGTAATGACTGAAGAGGACCTGAAATATCGCTCTCGTGCCGCAAGCAAGTCGTAGGTGGCAGTGCCGGTGGGTATGACGTCGGTAAGCTCCAGGCCGAGGTTCATGTGGGCTATGCCCACGGCGCTTAAGATGATGAGAATGATCCATGATCCAACGACCACCACCTGGAGTCCATTTCAGAGGCTAAAGAAGTGATGGGAAAAGGGGGTTGTTAGGAGTACCTTGACCCCAAACTTCTCCAGCCAGGGCCCGTAGTAGTAGGATACGAAGCGCTGGAGGGAGCAGGCGATGATGGGGATGGTGGAGGAGGGTGAGAGGGAGGAGGGAATAGAGGCGTTGGTGAGGCTGGGCGGTGGATGGGCGGGGGGCGGCGGCTGCTGGCGTGGGCGGGCAGAGGCGCGGTCGTGCTTGATGCAGCAGAGGATGTCCCGGCGGTTGCCCTTGCTACGGCGGAGGTCGAGGGCGACGACGGCGGGGAAGAGGGTGAGGATGCAGAGGATGTTGAAGAAGAGGAGGATGGCCGTCTGCCAGCAGAAGCTCTGGAGGGCCGGCACCTGGAAGAAGCCGCCCACGGAGAAGGCTAGGATCTTGGTGATGGAGACGAGGAGGAGGCTGAGGCCGGTCTCCTTGAGCAGGTGTCCGATCTCGTTGTGATTGAGGCCGCGGATGATTTCTGCGTAGGAGTGGATGAGCAGGAACATGTCCACAAGAGGGCCCAGAGTGAGGAAGGGCAGGATCTGGCTGGTGGCGGCGTTGAACTGGATCCCGAACCCCACAGATGCCCCCAGACCTGCCACCGAAGCGAAGGTGACCAGTAGGACTCCGGCTATCCCCAGCCCTGCGCTGGACTGGACTCCGCGCTCGCGCCAGGAGCCGAGCATGAGGCCGGCGTAGCAGCAGAGCAGGAAGACAATGCAGATGATGAAGGTGACGGGGAACTGGAATGCGGAGAATTCCTTGAGCATATCGCCCACGGAGGTGGAGGCCAGGGGGTGGATGCGACGCTGGGAGTGTGGATCCTTGTTGGCGTGGTGGTTGTAGAGGAGCTGGGTGAAGTTGCGCTGCCAAGCGGCGATCACTGCCGCCGCCATGTCCTCGTTCCAGTTGGCCACTCGGTCGAAGCCAGCTCTCGTAGCCTGTCAAATTGCAAAAAATCAATAATTTGATTATGCTTGACCTTTTAGAACGAATGCAAATAAAATGCATTGCATAAAATGCAATGAAGATTAAAAAGAATTTAGTAAATTATTAAAAAAATGTTTAGGAGGGAAGAAAAGAAGATAAGGAAACATTGTAGCGAAGGAAGAGGTCCTTGTGGGAGGCGAGCATGATGACGGTCTGGAAGGCTTCGACCTTGCTGATGATCTTGCGACCGGAGTTGGCGTCCAGGCGGTGCTCCAGGCCCCCCATGATCATCTCCTCCGGCCAGTTCAGGATCGCCGACGCAAAGCCTTTGCAACCACCCGTCATGGTCTCGCCCAGGTTCAGTTCCTGCACATTTCTGTCCTTCCATTATCTCTGCTACCTATGTTTGGGTGAGGCGAAACCTTGATGGTGATGTTCCGAAGTCTTTGCTTGATGATCTCGGGCCGGGTACGGATGAGATGGGCCACTGCGTCCCCATAGCGACGGCAGTTGGGGCTGGCGCTGGCTCCTACCAGCCTTCCAGCAGACGCGAATCCGGTCAAAGCTTTGGCGGCACCGCCAAGCCCCTCATCTCCAGAGTAGAAGTCTCCAGCTCCTCTCGCCTCCGTCCCATTTTCGCCTACCGGAGGCTGCAAGGAGGAAATTATTTCTAATTATGAGCGAATTTTGTCAAATCAACATTAAAAAATAACTTTTAATAAAAATTAAAAAAGGGGCCAGTCTGTCTGAGAAAGGGGAGAGAAAGGGGAAGGGGTTGAGAGTAGAAAGGTACCTGAATGGCTTTGTCCTCAGGGATGGGGGCGGCGGTGAGGTTGAGGGACCAGCCGTTGGCGCTGTTCCAGGCCAATAACTCCTCGGTGACGGCGCAGAGGTCGATGCGGTTCGGCGCACGCTCGGGGCAGCGTGGGTCCAGGGGATCCAGACAGGCTCGATCTTGGTAGGCTGCGCGAATCCCAGCCTGGTTCAGCATTTCCTCTTGCATGGCTTTCATGGCATGGACTAGCGGGAAGGGTTGTTGGTTTGGAGGCTGTGAAAAGTGAGTGGTAGTAGCTAAGAGGAGACAACCCGATCAAAGAGCTCCTTGTCAATGCCTTGACCAATGTCGTCGATGAGGAAGTTGTCATTGACGTCGTCGATCACGGCGGTGGGGTCCAGGTTGGTCCAGGCTATGGAGCCGAGCGGTAGGGAGGGCACGATTTCCCTCATGTCCTCCGACCTGAAACACCCACACTCTATCCGCATTCCCCATTTCCGCCCCACCGCATTCATCAGGAAAGAGGCATGGAGGCATGGATTTCAACAAATCACAATCAAATGAGGCTCTGGATTCCTGCTCCCTTAGATCGGGTGTTGGTGGGGAGGGACTTGGGGATGGGAGGGGGTTTGTAGGTAGTGGTAGCAGGGCAGGGGAAGGATAAGGGGACTAACTCCACTTCGATAGGTGGGAAGGGGCCGAGAGGCTTGGCGCCGTCCCAGAAGCAGTCCAGGGGGGTGATGATGATGCAGGGGATGATGCGATCCAGCAGCTCCTGCACCTTGTCTGTGAATGTGAACAGGCCCAGCTCCACCTCAAATATCTATCGAATGAGGTGATGAATGGCGGGTAGGCGAGACTTTAGGGGCAGGAGGCTTGAAGCAGATGTCCGCGAGGGTCCAGGGGCGGCCGTACATGTGTACCTGGAAGGTGGCCACCTCCACCAGGACCTCAGCGTGAAGGAGGAGTTCCTTCTGGTTCAGCAGGTTCCCGCCGTCCTCTTTCGCCGTTTGGATGATCGCCTAGAGACCCAGCCAGCTCTCTGCCACATCCAAGGAAGAGTAGAGATTCTCGGTAAAGAACTTGAAAGCCTCCGCCGCTTCCATCCTCCGTGGCCTGAGCAGGATTGGAGGTGAGAAGTTTGCTGCGCTCCCGCTCGATGTTCCCGCGGAACTTCAGCTCCTGCTCCAGCCGCCCACCCTCTGCACAGCAGCATTGATGAAAAACTTGTCTCGAAAAACTAACGTGGGACATTGCTCTCTGATTTTATGTTCAGCTTGCCGTTCTTTCTCTGTCATTTATTGAACTAGGGCTTTGTTTTGGCCAAGAGAATCATTCTATGAGCAATGAATATTTACGAAATAAACACTTTCCTTTTGATGCTTTTTGGTTAACGTTTGGCCAATGCTTCAGGTTAATCAAATTTTAGTTTCATTAAGTGGCATGGCATGTGTCAAGCCCATAAAGACTTCCATTTTTTCCAAACTATTTTCCTCAAAAAATTTTTTCCCCAAATCTGTTCAAGGATTATGCAGCATCTTGGGAGTCTCTCAAGGCCATGTGATGCAATTTTTTGCCTGGACTTGAGAAATCCCCGGTGTGGGGTGCGCGGGAAAGAAATGGTGTCATTCGCTCTGTGCCAGCGGAACGCAAGTAGATTCGCCCCTCTCACCCCAGCAGCAGGCGCGCAACCCCCAAACACACCCCTCTCGCCCACTACAGCCGCCCTTTCCTAATATCCCCTCCCCAGTCACCACCACCAGACTTGCCTGGGACTCAAAACGCTTCGCTGCATTATTCATGAGCAAACCCTGACCAAGGCTTTCTGCTCTGACGTCGCGGAGGGAGAAGGGGGATGAAGTGTTAGCGTTGAAGAGAGCAGGTATTGGAGCTTCCCTATCTCATGGCAGCTGTCTCAAGAGCTCGTCAAAACCGCTCCCCGGCCTAGCCTTCCCCCTACTCTCAGATGTTTATGAGCCCCTTTGATGGTGTTTGACGATGCGCTCTCTGTCCCTTACTTTCAGGGTCGCTATGTGGTTTAACTGCGCATTTGGGCTCGATTTCATCCCTTCCAGGAGGAGATATGGTCAGAAGTGAGATTTTTGGAGGAAATTTTGCTCTACTCAGCTGTCAGATGCTTCATATTTGGCTAATTCATGCCTCAATTTGCAATTATTTGATGACTTTTACCAGAAAAACTCTCTATCCAGTTGGTTCAAGTTACACAAAACAGCCAAACATTCATTAAAATTACCTAAAATTGGAAATCTTTGAAACATCAGCTTATGAGCAGCTACGGATAATGCAACCAGCGACTCTGATTCGAATATGGTGAGATGCGAACGCAATGATTTGCGAGCTCAGATGCCTTCAAAGATCCTGCGCCTATGAGACCCTCCAAAGATCCTGCTTCAGACCCTTGCCTAAAATGAAGGCGGCCTCAGAGAGACTGGCCAGGGCCCGGCCAAGTTTCTAAAACCCCCAGCTCAAAATTTAAGCCGCAGATCTCATAACTTATTGCTTTCCTAAGATCACGCCCATCGCACGCGTTGCGAAAGAGCCAGCCAATCAGATTTGCGGGAACCAGTCGGCGAAGAACCTGAAGAGGGCCACTAGACACTGGAGGCGCTAGTCAAGCCCTGGCAGCGGCATTTGGCTTGCTAAGATCTGCGTGTAGATGGTGCTATAAGATTTCATTTCCAAGAATCTCGCTCCTAAAAAGAAGCGACAGCGGCTCCTTGTATGAGAGACTTTGTGCGGCCCTGTCCCAAGGCTGCCTGGACTGGAGTGTGGCCTGCCCAAAACTGGCCCCTGGAGTTTGCGTGAGACGTCGTAAAGAGGAGCCATCTGAGAGGCCCCCCTGCCTTTGTTGCTTTAACGAGGCCAGGGGAGGGGCCATAAATCAGCCCTGCCGTGAAGAGATTACATTTATTGCCCTGCTGTGTTGCCCTTCAAGGGGTGCTGGGTGATTGTAAGAGGATGAGAGAAGAGAAAACGCCGTTTTAGAGACGCGGGAGGTGGGAAAGGCTTGAGAGGCCGTTGCAAGAGGTCAAAGGTATTCATAACAAAGAGCCCCCAGGACGGGCCAGAAGGGGGGATGCGATGGGAGAGCGGGAAGCGGCCCAGTGTTGTGGCGCGCAGGGCGCTGCACACACACAGCCTACATGAGAGGGGAGGCGTCAAAGGCCCCCTCACGCAGTGTAACTGCCCGCTTAGACACGCCCCCACAGTGCCCCTTCTACACCCCCCTATCCAAGGCTGCCCCAAAGCTGGGCGCACACATTCGGATGGGCCTCATTTGCTCACTCCACCTCTACACGCCTCTGAGACGCCTATTTTTCCCTTAGACTTTTCTAGGACCCACCTATATTTCCCCTCTCTTTCTTTTATCACACGGCTATTGTAGCAAGCGGTAGGATGGATAGATCGGCTTGCAAAGCAAAGGCAGAAGCCATACGGAAGACACATGAGATGGAACAGCAAGGCTTGGTTGGGAGGAAAGGCTCTGCCCAGTACCCCGCCACAGCACTAAGATCCCGAACCAGCTCTAAGCCCCCTCAAAGAACTTTGAGTGCGGGGCGGCTGGACCAATCCGCTAAAGATGCCGAGCAATCGGTGTCTGGCGGGGAGGCCAGTTCACAGAGCAGGAGGACTGCGATTCAGACGCTAACTTTGCCATCCAGGGAAGAGGCGGAAGAAAGCGTACGGAGCCTTTTTAGACAAGCCCTCCCTTCAGTGAGCCCTCAAGGAGGCAGAGTGCACACCTTAGAGTTGACCAGCCCGTCCAGCGCTGGGCCCAGCTCTTACTCGCCCTACAACATAGGCTCTAAGACGGGGGCGGCGGTTTTGAAGCGGGTGTACAGCAAGCTCAAGCAGAAGGGAAGATCCAAAAGCGCCGGGGCTTCGGCCTCAGAAGGGGAAGGTGCTGAAGAGTTGAGCTTTAGAGGCAGATTAGAGACTTCTGGAACGGCTGGGAGACATGAGAGCCAAACGACAGATGACGATGAGCAGTACCTGTCTGCCGTAGCATCCTTGCCTTCAGAAACGGAGGAGGAATGTGAAGCCAGCCAAGAAAGTTCAGATCCAGAAGCGGCGATTTTGAGCCTGGTGAAGGAGTTGAAGGACAAAGTAAGAGCAGCGAAGGGAAGTGGAGGTATTAGAGGAGAGGGTGGTAGTAGCAGCAGGCGGCGTGGAAACGGGGATGAGAGTGGAGCTGGAAGAAGGGGTTCAGGCTCATCCTCAGACGATGAAACGACCACGCCAGTCCCAGCCCCGTCAGATTCAAACCCGCGCTCAGGGCCTACTTGCCCACCAGACGCCCCCACACCCGCCTCTCTCACTCCCGCTATTCGAGCAGATCCTGCGCAAGCGCCTGAATTGGCGCAATCCACCATCACAACCTCCACTCCCATACCCGTCAATCGTGAGCTGTTTGTCGATGGAGTAGGAGAAGGGAACGTGGATGAAGAAGAGGAAGATGAGGATTCCGTGTTTTTGCAACCCCCTGAGACTCGCGGAGGCGGCTTACTTCTCAGAGCCCCGGCTTTGTCGCCCGTGACTGAGGTCTCCTCGCCAGCCCCTTCATCCCCTTCAGTACCATCAGCAAGGACGGCGCTGCAATGCACACCCACTGGTCCATCTCCGAGAGATCAGCAGACCTCCATGAGCTGATCCATGCAGACCATCCTCCATGCAGACCCTTCTTAGAGAGTCAGGCTATGTCTCGTTCAAACAGTCCCAGAGCCTTCCTGGCAGATTTTGGCTTGCATCAGGACGATGTGATTGAGCATTCTGAAGGCGCTTGCACTACGCAAACTCCATGCTTGGCCCTGTTCAATCAGACGGCAAATGCCGAGATTCATGCCTCGCAAATGCGAATGAGCTTCCTGCAGCCACCGGAGGGAGGAGAGATGGATATGAGTCTGGTTGAGAGTGAGGAAGGAAATGGAGCTGATCCATTGGCTGGTCTTACGATCGCGGAACTTATGAGATCCGGAATGGAGTTGGAGGAAGAAAGGAGGAGGAATGATGAGATAAGAGAGGCGAGGCATAGGGAAAGAGTGGAGGAGATGATACGACTCGAGCGACAGCAACTGTTAGATCGCATGAACGCCCAAGAGTGGAGCGCGGCTCTTGCCGCCCCTCCAAGGCTCCCATACACACCAAGATCCTCTTTCATACCTCCACCATCCTACCCTCTACACCCACAAACCCCTTTTTCTGTTCCGCGTCCCCCATTCCAGCCTCCTGCCCATTATTCCCCCTCGCGCATTGAACTCACCGACTGCAATGCCTCCAACCTTTCTAGGAATTCGGATGAAGCAGCAAGGAAGGAAGCAGGGATGAGCACAGAGCAAGTGAATCCAGGCTCAGAGAGTGCAACAGGAACCATGGAGGCAACCATGAAGGCCTTCATGGCGGAGATGACTCAGAAGATGGCGGCGATGCAGGCGGACCTGCAGGCGGTGCGGGAGGCCCAGGCGACGTCCAGTGCCTCGGGCGCAAACTCCGACGCCGAGATCAGACCCAGCGCAGCCTCACAACTGCCCAGTCGGACTCCTGCCTCCGATATAAGACCCAACACCAACTCAGCCGGTTTAGAGCACCAGCCGGAGGCGAGCAGCGGGACGCGGACGGAGAGACCGGCGGATGACTGCCCGGACTCCAACGAAGAGCCTCGAGACCCTCCAAGCTCTGAGAGGCGGCGCGGCGGAGCCTCAGGTGGAGGTGGTCATGGAGGCGATGGTGGCAGAGACCCAGACGATCCCCGGAAACCAGGTAATGGTGGACGAGGAGAGGGAGAAGTGAGAGGCAATGGGGGAAGAAGGAAGAGACCCAGTGAGGGAGAAGATGAGAGGCCTGCTCAGAGGGGGAGAAGAGTGCATGAATCCCCGCCGAGGTGCACATGCCGCCAGTGCACGTACCCTAACAGGTACCCTCACCCCAACTACAAGCCATTAGATTTCACGCTGGGGGTGAAGCCAAAAGCTGAGAGCCGTTTGACGGGGTTGGAAGAGTCAGTGGCAGACTATTTCAATAGGTTCGACAAGGTGGCCGATGTTTGCCACGTTTACTGCCCCAGAACTAAGGCCCTCATCGTAGAGTCTAAGCTTCATTCAGAGGCCAAGCGCTATTTTGCCAGTCTCCCTTCAGACGTGAAAGAGCATTACGACCTCTTGAAGGAGGCCATGCTGGAACATTTCGACAATCCCAGCTTCAGACGCATCAAACATGCATCCTTCCAGGCCATTCAGATGAAGCCTAATGAGACTGTGAGAGAGTTGGCTGGGTGCATTCAAGAGGCCGCCAGCCTGATTTGGCCAGACGTATCAGAGGGAGAGTATGATATTCAGCTCCAGCAAAGATTCATACAGTGCCTCCCTGCCAATTTGAGACAGCTGCTGAGAATGCAAGCCCCGCCATCGTTGCAAAGAGCCTTGGCGATTGCAGAAGAGCTGGTGCAGCAGACGAAGGAGGACGGCGTCCCCATGCCCTACCACAGTGCCGCCGCCGCAGAGCAGTCCTATCAGAACCAGGTACCTGCTGCCTCTTCAACTCAGACTAGATCCGATGCGGGGCAACCTGCTGGCGGGTCTGGAAATGCCCAGCGCAACGAGAACGGCAGCGGCGGCAACAGGAACAGCGGCGGCAACAATTCAGGGAGATCCTCTTTTGGGTCCAGAGGCGGAGGAAGAGGCGGCAACAACAACTCTCGCCCGCCCCAATGCTTCAACTGCGGCAGAGAACATGTGGTCAGAGAGTGCCCTGAATGCTGTGAAGGCTGCGGAAAGGGAGGCCATACGGAGGAGACCTGTCGCCAGAGATGCTACTACTGCCACGACTCCGGCCACAGCATGCCCATGTGTAAGCAGTACAGGGAGATGAAGAAGAAGAAGAAGAGGGAAGAACCCGGCGCCTCCTCAGATGTCAGAGTCACCACCCTCCATCCTCTGCTTCCGCTGCCTAAGGCGGTGGGTGCGCCTACGGCGGCAGAAGGCTACACTGTAAGATCCGGTAAGCCAGGCTGCTGCATGATGGCGGAGTTGGAGACGGGCGAGGAGATCGAGGTGAACAGACTCAATCAGGACGGCAGCACCACGCCCGTCCTTCCCGTCTACCGCGACGGCGAAGATTTGACCTCAGTCACCTACAACACTTACACCTACGGCCAACTTCAAGTAGACCTTGTTCCGGTGACGAAGAGAATGCAGCTGCCGAAGCCTAAGATCTCTCCGATGGCAAACATGGCGCAGCCATGCAGTTGCGGTTCAGACATGCCTTTCTCAGACGTTCTCATCCAGTACTACTCTCCCTTCAAAGAGCCCTTGGCCTGCAGGGCCTGTGAGGAGGATATGGACCTGATATGGGTAGGAAAGGGACACGTGCAATGTGCTGAAGAAGACTGCTGGAAAGCTTATTGCACCCAGGAATACTTTTCCTTGCGCCCTTTGAGCTCAGCGCTGCCCTCATACTTCAGATCCACCATGTCAAGATCCAAACGGTATAAGATGATATGCCAGGCTTGGGACCAGCGATCAGAGCTGCTGCGAGCGGCGGAGGATGAGGCGGTGAAGAGGGCCAGCGATTGCCCACCGCACGGCCAGGCTCACTCCAAGAGATCCAAAACCTCATCGGAGGGAGAGGTAGACCCAACTCCTCTGCCAGAAATGCCAAAGGAATCGAACGGCCTGGAACAGGAGGAGGGCGAGGAGAAAGGAGAGGAGCGAGGAGCAGAGCCGGAAGTCCCCGCTGAGCAACAGCCTTCAGATCCCGCAGGAGCCATGGAAGACCGCCTAGCCCCTCTCAGATCCTCCAGCTCAGAAGAGCTCGTCACCGTCCCGACCACACCAGAGAAGGCAGAAGCCAAGGAGGAAGAGGAAGACGCGCCTCCAACCGACGTGACTGAGACCCTGATGGAGGTGGTGAAGAAGTTGGCAGAGGAGAAAGACAACCGAGGCGAGGAAGACAAGCGGGAAGAGCTGCCCAAGGTCGCTGAGGCTCCAGCGGAAGCGGAGGCCAAAGAGAAAACCGTGGAGGAGACGAACGCACCGCCGAGTCCACCCGAAGAACCAGGGAGGACGGAGACAAGGATGGAGCCGAATGCCGCGGCGGAGAAGGAGAAGGAGTTGACGGTGGAGAAGGAATCGGAGGAGAACGCGGCGGAGACGGAGATGGCAGAGAGTGCGAAGACCTCCAAGGCCGCAGAGAATACCGAAGACCCAGACCCTCCGGAAAGCCCTGAACCAGCGGAAGAGCCCGACGTGGTAGAGGAGCCAAGAATGCCTGCAGCCCCAGAGCCCGTCCAAGATCCTGAAGCTCCAGAAGAACCTGAAGCTGCCGAAAGATCCGACGCTGTCGAAGAAGTCAAGGAAATGGATGAGTCGGAGAGACTAACGGACACGGAGAAGCTGACGGACGCGGAGAAGTCGACGGACGCGGAGAAGTCGACGGACGCGGAGAAGCAGATGGACGTGGAGAGACTGACGGACGCGGAGAAGTCGACGGACGCGGAGAAGCCGATGGACATGGAGAGACTGGTGGACGTGCAGAAGCTGATGGAAGCGGAAGAGATGCCAGAAGTGGAAGAAGCGGACGAACCTCTGGACTACATGGAGGAGGAACCGGAGGAGGAGAAGGAGAAGGAACCCGAGCCACCTCTCGTCATCCGCCTGGCGCCCGGAGTAGACCCCAAGATCCAGGAAACGGTGCGGCAGCAGTTCCGGGACTCCATCGCCTACATCGCCAACTTCGTCCCTCAGACTGCGGACGAGCAGCTCCTACAGCAGCGACTCCAGACCCAGACCTTTGCTTACCGTCAGACCCTGTACTGGGAGATCGGCTCGAACATCGAGAAGATGGACTTTGTGGTCATGCAGCGCGCTGAGACCCTGGAACTGGTGCTGCACGCCCTCCATCTGGTCAGCGACGCCGAAGACTGCCGCCCCAGAAACGCGTACATGGGACCGCTGGTGAACGCTTTCTACCAGACCACAGTCGGCATCCGCTGTCTCTTTCTGCTCGCAGTGCAGGACAAGGTGAAGGACTGGGTCTACCGCGACCGCCTCTTCAAGGACCGCGACGCCGAGACCCACGTCACGCAGCTGCTCAGATCCCTCCAGCACTACGCCAAGAACCCCAAGGACACCAGACGCAGCCTGCGGACACTGGTCGGCTTCTGGATGGTGCTATGGAAGAAGATGCTGTTCCCCTGCATCTACGCCTACAGCCTTCAGATCCCGCAGGCCATGGAGCCCATCGCCAATGCTCTCCGGCAGCTTCGAAAGTGCATGCAAGATCGTTCCTGGGAGGAGAGCCATGAGGGCATCCTCACAATCCTCAGAGAAGGTGCACAGCCGAACCTCCAAGCAGTTCAGAGCCACAAGCCGCAGCTCCTCGTCAAGCAGTCAAAGTATCAGATCCCGTTCGACAACCTGCTCCAATACTACACGGCGTGCGACCAGGAGAACTTTCCGCCTCTGCTATCACCGAATCAGCTCCTGAAGAGCCTGAAGAAAAGGCCGGCCCTGACGGGGGAGTGGACGGACAAGATCATCTGCGTCCTACAGCACGGCGTCGACCGCCAGACCGCCGTCGACCTGTACCTGAAGGAGCAAGAGGAGAAGCAGCCAAAAGGGGCTAAAGCTCCTGAGATCCACGCGGACGGCCTGTCCTCCGACGAGAAGTCCAAGACGAACAAGGAGCCCGAGTGGACCGTGGTGAACTCAAGGGCGGTGAAGCAGAAGGCCCAGCCCACGGAAGCGGCCAAGGAGAAGCCACAGAAGCCACAGAAGCCACAGAAGCCGGAGAAGCCGAAGGAGTCTGAGCAGGAGCGAGCCAGTCGCCAACCAGAAAAGACCCATCCAAAGCAGAGCTCAGACCCAGGTGAAGTTGTGAGGGCAGAGGACGAGACGAAGAAGAAACATCGTCCGCGGAAATCCCGCTCGCTGGGTGGCCGTGTGAGAGGCAACGGAAGCAGTGAGAGCCAGTCGGGGCAGGACAGTGAGAAGGAGAGGATGGAAGCTGGGATGAGTCCACGAAGATCCGGCCGAGGCGGAAGCAGAGGGAGCCGCGGAGGAAGCCGAGGCAGCCGTGGAGGAAGCCAGCAAAGGGACCGAGGCAGCGGATCGAAGAAGAATCGAGGAGGACGAGGAGGAGGCAGCGGACGAAGAGAAGAAGCCTGCTCCAGTCGAGGACGCCCAGAGGACTTCGTAGCTGATCTGAGAGAGCAGGTAGAGGAGGAGAGGAGAGGCCAGCACTACGGCCGCACTGAGCCCCGCCGCCAAGGGCCAATCACCTCCCCAGAGCTGCAACGATTCCTGCAAAGATCCGGCCTGTCAAGGAGCGTCAACATCGAGAGGAGGCCGAAGTTCCTGCTGGCAGGGAACATAGGGCCCGGATGGCTCTACTCTGTCTTCCCGGTGGACCACATGTACACCCACGTGGTGCTGGACGCCAGCCATAACCACATCTCCTTCGACCAATGCCAGCTCTACCTCGTGGACTGGACGAAGACGAGCTGGGTGCAGTTCCTCGATGAGATCGTCCGACTCGCCGACATCATCATGAGACCCGGAGACTTTGGAGGCGAGGTAGATCACCGCAAGCTCCTCATCCAGTTCCCTCGCCATCTCCTCTACCAGCATCCAGTCGATGTCGACGGACTCTCCAACGCCTTCATCAATTTCCTGAAGCGCCTCGTCCACAAGCACCCAAAGCTCCAAGTCGGATGCCTTTCGCCGCCGCCGTACCCGACCAACTTCGCCTCAGACACGCCCTGCACCCACACACATGCCTGCAACGGCCTGTGCACAAGTGGCCTGGACTACCACCAGGACTACTATTACGTGCTCTCCAAGATCCAACGCTTCACCTACGCTGAGTTCGTCAAGCAGAGCAACGCAGCCCATGACAAGCAGAAGCGGGAGGAAGAAGAGGCGAAGGCGCGAGGGGAGGTGCCGGAGAAGCCGAAGAAGCTCAATCCCCACGACTACCATTACAGCCCAGGCCAAGAAGAACCGGCGTTCTTCTTCCCCAGCTTCAATAAGACCCTCTACGACCTGGACTCCCACGAGCTTTCGCTGGCCGGCCACTTCGTCTACTGCGCCAACATACTCGTCAACTACTTCCTCTGCAGCCGGATGATCCTGAGCGATTACATGCAGAGGAACATCGGCGTCGGCGCTATCCACAGACTGGAGCAGTACGGCTACCTGCCCATCAACTCCAAGCACAGCGCCAGCTTTCTCCAGTGGGCCCAGAAGACAGTGGAGGACCGAAGACCCCTCCGCTACCGCAACTACTTCAGAGACAAGCCGCGTGCCGCCAACTACCGTCATCTGGCCCCACAGCGCCGTCAATCCATCGGCTTCGTCGTCTCCCCGGGCATGCAGGACATTCCCGACGGGCTCCAGCAGAGCCACTCGACGGAGGAGGAGCAGGCAGACGACCAAGATGAGATCCAAGAAGACAAGGAAGATGAAGCGGGCGCTGCAGAAGATGTGGAGATGGAGGAAGAGGGCACCGTGGCCAGCGAAATGAGATACAGCGGCCCCTGCATCGACCTCGAAGAGGATGAGATCCCGCTTAAGACCCCGCAAGTTCCGAACTGGGCCGCAGCGAAGCAGGCCGAGGAGCAGGCAGCACGTGCCGGCGACGACGGCATTCAGATCCTGATCCGCAACGAAGACCCACCTCC
Source organism: Ptycholaimellus sp. GST1_10 (assembly GCA_030248095.1). Lineage (NCBI taxonomy): Eukaryota > Metazoa > Nematoda > Chromadorea > Chromadorida > Chromadoridae > Ptycholaimellus > Ptycholaimellus sp. GST1_10. The sequence goes on from JASANA010003882.1 coordinate 30,056, forward strand.
AGCAGAGGACATGCTGGCGGATGAGGTAGTCCCTGAGAGCTCAACGCGGACAGTCTTAGAGCCTGCATTGAAGGAGCAGGAGTTGGCTTTGCTGCCCACAGCAGAGCTGCGCCGCATCCTCCAGCTGGAGGAGAAGAAGCACCAGGAGTGTCTGCGGAAGAAGAGGGAGATGGAGGAGGAGGCGAAGAAGAAGAAAGAGGCGGAGGAGGAGAAGAAGCGCCAGCTGCGCGAACGGCGCGAAGCCCTCGACCTCGTCGCCAAGATAGAGGCACTCCGCAAACAAGACCTTCTCCCAGGTACACCTCCATCCAACGAACCTACCTCTCAAAGACCCAGGGACACAACCTTTTCCACAACTTGCTCGTTGTTCCTTTTCCTGGCCGTCTTCTTTTCATGGCTGCCTCTAGCCAAGGCACCCGCTGTTCCCAACAGCCAGGCCACCAATCAGACACAGCTGGTGAGAGTAGTGAGATCCAACCTGCTCTATCCCAATGATGAGATCCCAGCCATGATCACCTTGGGAGTGATTCTCTTCGCCCTGCTCATAGCCTGCTTAGCCTGCCACTTCATGTGCCTTAGAACCTGCTACAGCTGGAAGTGCTCTTTCGAGCCCAGAGAACACCCAAATTGGTGGCTAACAGCCTGTCTGTTCCCGTACTACGGGGTGCTTCACCTTTGTTGCAAGTGCTATGATGCGGTAGAGCCTTGCTGCTGTGCTGGAGCCCATTGCTGTTGTGCCTCCTGCATCTATGTCCATGACAGTTTCTCTAGAGGCGAAGAAGAAGAGACAGCGGAAGAGGGAGTAGAAGAAGAAGTCTCAGATCCCGCTGGTGAGGTGCGAGTAAGCACGGCTGGTGAGGTGAGAGTAGGCACGGCTGGTGAGGTGAGAGTAGGTATGGTCATTGCTCCTCAGCCGTGCACACCCCGACGAAGCAATCTCAGAACTGCTGTCAGATTCCGCCCAGCAACCAATACAGTGCATTTCGCTGGAGTGCAGACTGGAAGGGAGAGGCTGAGAATGGACCAGGTTGAGACTCAGTTGGAGAACGTCGTTCAGAGAGTGGAAGAGAGAAGAGCGGCTGAAGAGGAGCTGAGAATGAGCCGAACGGAGGCACAGTTAGAAGAGGCAGTGCGGAGAGTGGAGCAGGGACGTGTGGTAGAGAGGAGACTGAGAATGGAGGAAGGTGAGGATGGCGATTCCCAGCAATCAGCCGCCGACATGGAGCAGCTGTTTGCGCAGTTGGAAGAGAGGATGGAAAACGTGGAAAGCGCTGTTCAGAGGCTGGAGGACAGGGCCGTTGACGTGGTGAGATTGAGATTGGAAGTTGGTGAAGAACCTGACGTTCTGCAGCACCAGCCTATTCCCACCATGCCCCTTTTCTCCTCCTACTACATCACTTGCACCACCTCGACCAGTCAGGAGAACCGATACTGGGGCAACATTTACCTCATGTGTCCGCCAGCTCAGATCCCTCCAGGAGTGGAAGACAATCATGTCATCACCAAATTTCTGGTGGACACTGGAAGTCAGATCACTTTAGTCTCCCGAGTTCTCTTCGCTCAGATCACTCCTCAGCCGCAAGTCCTCAGATACAATGTGTCTTTGACGGGCATAGGGGCGGAAGTTTATAAGACGACCGAGGTGAGCTTGTGCTTGCAAATGGGCGGCTATCAGAAGACGGTGAAAGCCAAACTCTTGCCGGCCGCCGACAAAGATCCGATCAAGGGCATATTGGGCATGGATTTCCTCCAACGGCAGCCCTCGGAAGATAATTCCAATCCCCCTCCTCCTTTGATTCTGGATGGGGCTAAGAAAACATTGACGTTTGGCATGGAGGTGATGTATCCGGGGCCTCCTGAGTGGCTGTCATCCGATTGTCCAGAGTCCGTTCACGTCCAGCATGAAGATCCCCCGTCACCCCTGCCATCACTCCCATCATCCCTATCATCATCATCCCCTCCGTTACCTTTCCTGTCAGAAGAGAAAGAGGGAGGTGAGGAATTGAGAGAGAAGGAGGTGAGATTTGCCTTGGGAACGAAAGGAGGGGAGGAAAGTGCAGCTTCGACTGCAACGACGGGTGCAGAGGAGAAGAAATTGGTGGATGAGAAGTTGGAACCTATCCCCGATTCATTAGATCCAGGCAAGGAGTCGGGCATTGATCTCGATGAGGATACTGAGACCTCCAGTGGTGGAGAGGGGGAAGAGACTTCTGATGTCTTCCTTCTCCAAGAGACCATATTAGAGCCTTATTCCCAGTCCGTTTGGAAAGTGGGGTGTGTGGAGATGGCCGGCAGGATAACCGTCGTTGAGAACGCTTTAGATGGAGACGAATCACGGCCTCAAACCACCGTTCCTTACGGAGATTTTGCTTTGCCTGAAGGCCAGGAGGGCTTGATAGAGGATAAGACCTATGTTCCATCGGCCGTTGTGGGCTTCGCCGTGAACGGACAGGCCTGCATCAACCTCATCAACAACTCGGCTGACCGTCAGATCCTTCCTCTAGGCACCGTCGTTGGGAAGGCAGAAGATGCCTCCGACTATCCTTTCATTCCCTTGACGAAAGACCTGCTCTTGGATCACCCGTCTCAGACGGCTATGATGAGTGAAGGAGGAGAAAGTGGACCTGATGGGAAGTGCAGGGACCCAGACTGTCACTTGCACAACCTAGACTTGTCTCACCTGGCCAAAAGGGAGTGAGCTGACCTCCAGGAGCTGATTTGTTCTTTCAGAGACATTTTCAGCAAATCCAAAAAGGACGTTGGAACGTGCGATTTCTTCCGATTTCGCTTAGAGTCGTATCTCAAGAGCATTCCCTGCCGTATTCAGACGTTTTCGGATTTGGAGACTACTATTCTCCAGCAGAAGATAGGAGAGTTAGAGGAGCAGGGGGTGGTGGCTAAGAAGCTGAGTAGCTATGCGAGCAAGGTGGTGCTGGTGCCCAAGCACACTAAGCCCGACGAGGACCTCACCCATCCTGACAATTGGCGCTTTTGCCTCAACCTCATTCCTGTCAATTCCAGTCTGAAGCCTTCAGAGTATCAAAACTGGAATGCCATGAAAATCCGCGACGCCATTGAGCTACTGGCAGGCTCCGACTACATTTTGATATTAGATGCTTGCAATGCGTTCTTTACACTAAAATTAGAGGAAGGAAGCCAAGATTTGGCCGGATTTAGAGCCTTAGGCCAGTCGTACGTCTTTCAGAGGGTGCCGCAGGGATTGAAGTACGCCAGCCACTTCTGGCAGTACGCCATTGACACCATCATGGCTGAGTACCTGCAAAGATTCGTCCTTTCCTATGCCGATGACATGGCTATCTACACGAAGCCTCAGAAGCACGTAGTTTCTTCATTCTCCCTCCACCTTCAGCATTTGAAGCTGGTGATGCAGAGGTTGAGAGAAGCGGGCAATAAGATTTCGGCAGCAAAAGCGCAGCTTTGTCAGAAGTCCGTGAAGTGGTTGGGCTTCGAAGTGAGAGGACAGGAGGGAGTACAGCCGGACAAAGATCGAACGTCCATTTTGGCCGCCAAACCCGCCCCTGACAATCCACGCTCGCTAAAGTCATTCTTGGCCGCAATGCAGTATTGGATGGCTTACATGCCCAAATACTACCACGTCACCTCGCCCCTCTATGAACTGCTGAGAAAGGGGGTAGTCTGGCAGTGGGGAGAAACGGAGGCGCAGGCCTTCCAAGCAACGAAGGACCTCCTATCAGACGCAGCCCTGCTGGCCTTTCCAAGATCAGATTCACGCTTCATTTTGCGCTGTGATGCCAGTTATGAGGCCATGGGCTGTATGGTTACACAGTGTCAGCCAGACGGTTCAGAAGCTCCGCTCTCCTTTGCCGCCCATAGATTCACCCTCCCTGAGCGACAAATGTCGGTGTTTGAGAAAGAGTGTTACGCCATTCACTTCGGCGTACTGCACCACAAGAAGTGGTTTCTCTATCCCATGGTCACACCTATTCAGGTTTACACAGACCATAAGAGCCACGAGCACCTTCACACTTGCCGTTCACCCAGTCCTAGAGTGGCTCGATGGAGGTCACAATTGAGTGCCTACTCCTTAGACATCAAGTACGTGAAAGGGGATGCGGCCGCCCACAGGCTTCCCGACCTTTTGTCCAGGATTTGGAGCGACCCTCATCCAGGGAGGAAACTGAGAGAGGAAATGGCAGAAAAGAGGGAGGAGGAGACGCTGAGTTTGGAGAATCAGGGCCTTCATCCGCTCACCACGCCGCATCATGAGCCCATTTACACCACCTTTACGCTCTCCTCCATTCCAGAGCGCTTTGCTTCAGACACACCCTTTTCCATCCTTCCTATGAGATTGAGGAGCGGAAGAGTGAGGGCAGGGGAAGATGAGACGTTTCCTGGGGTGATTCCTAGGATGCCCGTATTAGAGGAGGAGGTGGTCGCAGAACCGTCCGTTGTGGCAGAGCCTCAAAGACCCGTCGGCCCCGTTCAGATGACGAGCGTAGGGTGTCAAACTGAGAACTCCATTCAGAGCCTTACCAGCCAAATCCAAGCGGAGGACCCATGGATAGCTAAGAGATTCCATGAATTTGAGACGGGAAGTGAAAAGGTCCTGGAGAAGCTGAGAAAGGAAGGGTTAAGAGTGAGGGATGATGGAGTGTTGATGAAGCTGCTGGACCTGAAGGAAGTGCCGGTCTGTCCGGCGTCCTTGCAGACTAAGATGTTGCTCGAGTCCCATGACTCCCACATGGGCGGCATGCACCAATCCGCCAATAAGATGTACACTCAATTGTCCACCATCACCTACTGGTTCGGCATGGGCGTGGACATAAATGAGTACACTAGGTGCTGTGCTCTTTGCGCTAGTACTAAGAACACGAACAAGCTCACTACGCCTTTGCTCCATCCATTGCCTTGGCCGGAGCGAAATTGGGAGCACATTCAAGTGGACATCATTGGTCCATATGAGAGGACGGAGGATGGGAATGTCGCAACTTTGCTCATCATCAACAAAAGATCCAAATTCGCCTTTACCAACTACCTGACTCGATTAGATGCAGATCACGTGGCCTACAAACTGTTAGAGTTCGCCATATCCATTTTCGGCATTCCTAAGGTGATAGGCGCAGATGCTGGAAGCGTTTTCACTTCCGCTCTATTCACTAAGATCATGGAGCAGGTGGGAGCCGAGGTTTATACCTGCAGTGCTCAAAATCAGAAGGCAAATGGAGGGTGTGAGGCGGCTGCTAAGAAGCTCATCACCTTGCAACGTGTCAAACACGTGATTTCGGAAGTTGTTAGAGACTTAAGTGGCATGGACCGATCCGATTGGATAGCTCCCGATAGGTTCATCAACCTTTCCCTCATGCCATACCGGGCCGCCGGCCACCGATCCATCGGCGTTTCGCCCTACTTCGCCATGTTCAAAACCGACATGCGCATGCCGTCGGAGGCTATATTAGAGGCTTCAATGAGCTATTCAGAGGAGGAAACCACCCAGCGCCAGATGGTGATGCGGTTGGTGAAGGCCGAAGAGCGAATGAGAGAGGAGGCAAGGAAGTCTGAGATTGAGATAGCTGGAAGGTGGTCGAATAAGATGTACATGCCCGTTGAGATGATGGAGGGCGCGATGGTGAGAAAGAAGGTGGAGGGGAGCCATATCCACAAGAGGGACCCGCTTAGATGGGACGGTCCGTTTCGCATTGTTCACATGGACAACCTCAATCACGCCATTCTTAGATACATTCTCACCCCAGACCTGCCAGACTTCCAGGCTCATCTTTCCAAGCTTAAGATCACCCATGAACTCGTTCCTCTTCCTTGGAACCCCAATTGCGGCATTAGATGGTGGGAAGGGCAGCGAAAGCAGCCTTCGAAGAATCGCCGTTCAGAATGCCTTCACAAGCAAATTGCTGCTCAGAACGCTCTCTACTACAGCTTTTATTTGAGATATTTCCGAAAAGCGCCCGTAAATCAGTGGGAGATCATCGTTGAGAAGGCAAAGGAGATGGCTGGACCTAAGCCTCCTTGGCAGCAATAATTGCTTATCAGATCCTTTTGAGATGCTTCAAATTAGACGCAATCTGAAAACCCAAAACCTGTCAACAACGGCTGCAAAGTTAACAGGACCGAGCGATGAAGGGCAGTCGTGACGGAAGCGAGCGCAGACGAGCTGCTGTCCAGCCCCAAAACCCACTTTATACTCTGCTTTAACCCCATTTTGTGCCTCACGTTTTTATTCTGCCCAATATCCCAATTTGCCTGCTTTACACTTTTCCATTTGAGAAACTGCTGGTACTACGTGTTCATAGTCATTGAAAAGCAGAAAACTTTGTAAATTTTCAGCCCATGCAAATGCTCCCAAAAATGTATCCTATCAGATGCTTCAAATTCATTGTGCAATTTTATCAGATCCTTTCCAAATATTGGCGACATACAATTTATTCTTCGATGCAAATTTTGAGCTGATGAATTTTCTGAGCCTCACCTTCGAGCACTATACTGAAAGTAATGGAAGTGAGGTGGAGGTAGGCATGTTCGACGATGCGCTCTCTGTCCCTTACTTTCAGGGTCGCTATGTGGTTTAACTGCGCATTTGGGCTCGATTTCATCCCTTCCAGGAGGAGATATGGTCAGAAGTGAGATTTTTGGAGGAAATTTTGCTCTACTCAGCTGTCAGATGCTTCATATTTGGCTAATTTGCAATTATTTGATGACTTTTACCAGAAAAACTCTCTATCCAGTTGGTTCAAGTTACACAAAACAGCCAAACATTCATTAAAATTACCTAAAATTGGAAATCTTTGAAACATCAGCTTATGAGCAGCTACGGATAATGCAACCAGCGACTCTGATTCGATGATGATCTTTGTGTCGTTGTGGAGAGAAGGGAGAAGAGAAGAAGGACGCCAGGTGTCAGCCAAACTCCTCCTTTGCAAGGCGACCGGGTATCGAGATAAGATCCCCATCACCGTGGGCACCATCAACTCCCTGAGCAGACCAGAGCACGCGCCCAGAAGAACCGCCGTCACCTACGCCGACTAAGCCCTCCCCACCCGCACACTTATTTGGGACTCCTACCTCACCTGACAGCTATTTGTGATCCGCTTCCCAAGCCATTTGTGATGGATGATGATCTTTGTGTCGTTGTGGAGAGAATGGGAGAAGAGAAGAGAAGGACGCCAGGTGTCAGCCAAAAACTCCTCCTTTGCAAGGCGCGACCGGGTATCGAGATCGAGATCCCGATCACCGTGGGCACCATCAACTCCCTGAGCAGACCAGAGCACGCGCCCAGAAGAACCGCCGTCGCCTATGCCGACTAAGCCCTCCCCACCCGCACACGTATTTGGGACTCCTACCTCACCTGACAGCTATTTGTGATCCGCTTCCCAAGCCATTTGTGATGGATGATGATCTTTGTGTCGTTGTGGAGAGAATGGGAGAAGAGAAGAGAAGGACGCCAGGTGTCAGCCAAAAACTCCTCCTTTGCAAGGCGCGACCGGGTATCGAGATCGAGATCCCGATCACCGTGGGCACCATCAACTCCCTGAGCAGACCAGAGCACGCGCCCAGAAGAACCGCCGTTGCCTACGCCGACTAAGCCCTCCCCACCCGCACATTTATTTGGGACTCCTACCTCACCTGACAGCTATTTGTGATCCGCTTCCCAAGCCATTTGTGATGGATGATGATCTTTGTGTCGTTGTGGAGAGAATGGGAGAAGAGAAGAGAAGGACGCCAGGTGTCAGCCAAAAACTCCTCCTTTGCAAGGCTTGACCGGGTATCGAGATCGAGATCCCGATCACCATGGGCACCATCAACTCCCTGAGCAGACCAGAGCACGCGCCCAGAAGAACCGCCGTCGCCTACGCCGACTAAGCCCTCCCCACCCGCACACTTATTTGGGACTCCTACCTCACCTGACAGCTATTTGTGATCCGCTTCCCAAGCCATTTGTGATGGATGATGATCTTTGTGTCGTTGTGGAGAGAATGGGAGAAGAGAAGAGAAGGACGCCAGGTGTCAGCCAAAAACTCCTCCTTTGCAAGGCTCGACCGGGTATCGAGATCGAGTTCCCGATCACCGTGGGCACCATCAACTCCCTGAGCAGACCAGAGCACGCGCCCAGAAGAACCGCCGTCGCCTACGCCGACTAAGCCCTCCCCACCCGCACACTTATTTGGGACTCCTACCTCACCTGACAGCTATTTGTGATCCGCTTCCCAAGCCATTTGTGATGGATGATGATCTTTGTGTCGTTGTGGAGAGAATGGGAGAAGAGAAGAGAAGGACGCCAGGTGTCAGCCAAAAACTCCTCCTTTGCAAGGCTCGACCGGGTATCGAGATCGAGATCCCGATCACCGCGGGCACCATCAACTCCCTGAGCAGACCAGAGCACGCGCCCAGAAGAACCGCCGTCGCCTACGCCGACTAAGCCCTCCCCACCCGCACACTTATTTGGGACTCCTACCTCACCTGACAGCTATTTGTGATCCGCTTCCCAAGCCATTTGTGATGGATGATGATCTTTGTGTCGTTGTGGAGAGAATGGGAGAAGAGAAGAGAAGGACGCCAGGTGTCAGCCAAAAACTCCTCCTTTGCAAGGCTCGACCGGGTATCGAGATTGAGATCCCGATCACCGTGGGCACCATCGACTCCCTGAGCAGACCAGAGCACGCGCCCAGAAGAACTGCCGTCGCCTACGCCGACTAAGCCCTCCCCACCAGCACACTTATTTGGGACTCCTACCTCACCTGACAGCTATTTGTGATCCGCTTCCCAAGCCATTTGTGATGGATGATGATCTTTGTGTCGTTGTGGTGAGAATGGGAGAAGAGAAGAGAAGGACGCCAGGTGTCAGCCAAAAACTCCTCCTTTGCAAGGCTTGACCGGGTATCGAGATCGAGATCCCGATCACCGTGGGCACCATCAACTCCCTGAGCAGACCAGAGCACGCGCCCAGAAGAACCGCCGTCGCCTACGCCGACTAAGCCCTCCCCACCCGCACACTTATTTGGGACTCCTACCTCACCTGACAGCTATTTGTGATCCGCTTCCCAAGCCATTTGTGATGGATGATGATCTTTGTGTCGTTGTGGAGAGAATGGGAGAAGAGAAGAGAAGGACGCCAGGTGTCAGCCAAAAACTCCTCCTTTGCAAGGCTCGACCGGGTATCGAGATCGAGATCCCGATCACCGTGGGCACCATCAACTCCCTGAGCAGACCAGAGCACGCGCCCAGAAGAACCGCCGTCGCCTACGCCGACTAAGCCCTCCCCACCCGCACACTTATTTGGGACTCCTACCTCACCTGACAGCTATTTGTGATCCGCTTCCCAAGCCATTTGTGATGGATGATGATCTTTGTGTCGTTGTGGTGAGAATGGGAGAAGAGAAGAGAAGAGAAGGACGCCAGGTGTCAGCCAAAAACTCCTCCTTTGCAAGGCTCGACCGGGTATCGAGATCGAGATCCCGATCACCGTGGGCACCATCAACTCCCTGAGCAGACCAGAGCACGCGCCCAGAAGAACCGCCGTCGCCTACGCCGACTAAGCCCTCCTCACCCGCACACTTATTTGGGACTCCTACCTCACCTGACAGCTATTTGTGATCCGCTTCCCAAGCCATTTGTGATGGATGATGATCTTTGTGTCGTTGTGGTGAGAATGGGAGAAGATAAGGAATGAACTACTGCTCACCTCTGATCGTACTGAGCAGTGACAAAGTCCAGATAGCGCTGATAGCGACGCTGAGCACCGTAGGAGTAGTCAAAGTAGCGGAGCTCGGTCATCTTGGCATGCGAGTCGAACTTCATGCCTCCCAGCTCCTCTCGCGTCCGATCCTCCCATGGCTTGTTCACCACTTCAAAGATTTTCTACTTCTGCCGTGATGGCCTTTTCTCAACCAAACACTTTCTGAATTTACAAAATTCCCAAATTCAGAGCAAAAGTTTTGTGCCATTAGGGCAAAAATAAGTTTTAGGAAGGCAGATGAGTTAAATTATCGAAAAAAACCAGTGCTGGGGTCGTCAATAGTGAGGTAGACGCCAGTCTTTTTGTCTTCGTACACCTTAGACCTTTGGTGATAGGCTTCGAAGGTGTTCTTCTCCGTCGTAAAATCTTGCCAACGAGTAAACCTAAATTGTGAATGCCACAATTTTCTTCTATCAATTTTGTCAGACTGATGCTGCTCACCTAGTCCATGTGTTCAGATGAATGCTGCAGCTTGGCTGCATCAGCAGCCATTTGGAGCAGCATGGCAAGCCCAAAATTCTTGACGACAGCATCAATTCACGTCCCCAACTTCAGCCAGTTCGGACATTAAATAAGCTGATATAGCAGGAAGACGTATAGGAATGGCATGGTGCAACAGACCAGGCTCCCCCTGACTCCTCAGGCACGGGGCCCAGAGAATGCGCACAGAGGCCTGGGGGACGCATGAAGAAATCCTGAACAAGCTCAGTCAATCGCGTTAAAGCTCAGAAGCCATGAAAGTTCGGAAAGGGCGCGGCGGACGCGGAGATCGTCATCTGAAATCCAGCGAGCAGAATCCCACAAAGCGAACGCATCGGGATGCCGCCAAGGCCGCCTGGACCCGAGCCACCCCTGTGGACCAGCAGCCTGCCCTGCCAGCGCCTGTTTTCGAGGTTTGCCTGGCCCCTATTGGCTGCTTTCAATGGACTGAGAGGGAATGGGGATGGACTTAGGCGGAGGAGGGAGAGAGTACGGCCGCCAGCCACCTCACCGCCTTCACCAACTGCACCAACCCCACCTTCCACAGGGTTCATCGGGCCTGGAAGTTGCCGCTTTCAATTCCATTCACGGAATTTGGTCTTTCAAAGGGTAATGATGGCCTAGGTCAGGTAGCGGGCTGCAAAAAGAGGTGCTGAGTGTGCTGGCAGCCGTCACCGAACTCATCCACCAGCAGGGAGGGGAGGAGAGCGAAGTGGAGTACTTCGGCGCCCTCCTCACTGCCATGGACGGTGTGCCCAGTTCTAATCGCCATCTCTTCTCCTCCCTCAACTTCCTTGTATTTGCAGGTTGCAGTGCGGCTAGTCAGCTGGGCGCAGCAGCCTATCTACTTTCTCTGGTCATCCCGCGCGTGCCCGAGGGCATCCTGCAGAGCCGCTTCGCTGCCGCCAGCAAAATCCTCTCCGAGGCTCTGGCTCGGGTAGAGGCGGAGGCGGAGACACAGCCACTCCTCCCTCGCTACATCATCACCGCCTTTTTCGGGTTCTCCTTTTCATTCCTCAGGCGGGAGTAAAGATAGGAGGAAGCAAATGGGAGCATTGGCAGGCTGCTGAAGGCTCAGCCGAGCGTGATCTGGACAGAGGTGAGCAATGTTCGTCTGCTGGACTCCCTTCTCCGCTACGGCCTCAGTCCGCATCCACGTGTCCGGTGCCCATCCATCTCATCCCATCCTCCCCCAGCATCCATCGAAGGGCTACAGGAAGGCAGTACGAAGCGGGGCCAGCTTCCTGCTGGAGAGCAGCTCGGAGGAGGGCGAGCGGGAACGATCGGCACACCCGGCAGCCAGCGCGGCGGCTGAAATGGCCGTCAAGGCTCTGGAGGCCTACGACCTGGCCACTGGCAAAGTTGGACTTATTTAGGGTGGGGTAGACTAGTGAAGAGGATGTGTGCAGGGTGTGGAGGCGGGGGAGAGAGCGGTTGAGCTGGCGGCTCTCTTGATGCATCGGATGCCGGCGGAGGCACTGCGTCGGCTTACGGAGACTGTACTCAAGCTTCTCTCTGCTCAGCCGCATCATACCGCACTTCTAGAAACTGCTCTTAGGTATGGATTCCACATTTTCATCCTTTTAGTTTTATGATCGTTTTTAGCTGGTTTAGCCTTCTTAACCTAATTCAAAGGAACTAAAATGTAGTCTACAGTTTTAAAACTTTTTGATCAATAATTACAAATGCCAAAATGCCTAGCGAATAGTTCGCTGTATTTTGTTTGAAAAGCTTTCTCTTAGGAAATTCTTTGCCATCATAGATTAAAATGTTCAATTTGAAAGAAACTGCAGAGCTTTGGTGACGGGTTTTCTCCGCTGTCCACCGAATTCGGTTCTACCAGCCTCGCTCAATGTTCAAATCATACACGCCCTCTACGACCTCAAGGCATGCCATCATCCGCTGCTAGACATATTTTGAGGAAAAAGGAACTTTGCAGCCCACGGCAGAGAAGGTAACGGTCATGTCCGCCTGGTTCACGCTTCTCACCGAGGTGCACGTCAGCCTGGCTCGCAAAGATCCCAACGCCTTCCAGCCCACCCTGCTTCCCCGCTACTACCAGCAGTGTCTGCGGCTCATCGAATCCGGTTTTCACATACTTTTGGCCCAGCAAATGTCTGGGTGTGCCTTCATTTCACTTGACCAAGATGGCAGACGACTTTTTCGACTCTTGCAAAGACAACAATTGAATTGGAAAGTCCAGCATGAACTTGAGGCTTGGTGGATGAGAAGCTGGGCGTCGGCTTGGGCGTCCGCTTCACCATGCACGCCGTCACCGAGCTCAGCGAAGTACCCGCCATCCTACCCGGCTTCGACGAGGCTCTAGAGACCCTGGCCCAACCATTAGCCAGTCTCACGGCCATCGATCTCTGGTCGCCCGCCGTCAAGGTCCCTTCAACCATTTTTCGACCTCTTCAACCCTCTAAGCATCATCATCTACAGCTGCTGGCCTGTCTGTTCGCGGAGGCGGGGCCTGGCCTGGCCTCCTGTCCGGCCCTAGATGGCCTGCTGCAGCGACTGGCGGAGCATCGGGAGAGTCCGCAGGCGGCCAACCCGGCCCTCTGTCGCCTCCTGGAAGGCGCCTTCTCTGCCGCCGTTCGCTACATCGGCCTCCAGTGAGTCCCTTCTATTGCATCCTTCCTCTCGGTTTGATGGATGGAATGGATTGAGACGGGTGCTGGAAGCAGTGCCGCTGGGCCTGGCACCGGAGAGTCTGACACCGGAGGTGGAGTTTCGACGCAGTTGGCTGCTGCCCTGCCTACGAAGGGCCACAGCGAACGTCAGCCTCCTCTACTTCCTCAACCAATTCCTCCCATTGGCTCTGAGCCTCTCCAAGGCTGTCCAGGTCACTTGGTCTTTCTGAACAACAGAGCTCAGCTTGACTGAAAAGGTTGGTGCAGAGCTGGGAGAGCCAGGGCATGGCGGCGGCGGCGCACATGTACGGGCTGGTGGAGGCCCAGATTTGGGACCTGCTGCCCGTCTTCTGCCAGGTTTATGCTCCCTGAAGTTTGAAGGCATGATTCAACTTCCAAGTTGACAGGAAGCGACAGATGTGGACAGCAATTTGGGGGACCTGGCCAAAGTGATGGGCATGCTTCTCACGCAGCGACCCAAGCTTCGCTTGCCCATTCTAAAGGCTTTTTCGACTAGCTGGGACAATCAACAATCAATGAACATCAGTTGTTCAGGCTATTCGAGTTTTGATTCGTCGTCAGGACGGCGAATTGGCGCGAGCGGCCGTTGCCAAGTACGCCAAGAACTTCATTCCAATTCTTCTCGCTCTCTACACCGCAGATGAACCTCAAGGTGACTAGTCAACACATAGTGAGCTAAATGCCTAGATTGAATTAGATACCGATCCAGAATCGATTATTATTCAAAAAGTAGTGTATTAGTGTTACAGATGAAACCTCAGTGAGCGGAGTAGAGGCAGCGGTGCTGTCCACACTGCGCCTCTACCTTGGCCTGGCCTCGCCGCTGCTGCTGGAGACCTATCTGGAAACCGCCCTGGCCAAAGTCCAGACCTCACTCCACCCCAGCCAGAGCGACGAGGAGGCCATGGAGGAAGAGGACCAGACAGCAAGGCCCAAGTTTCCCTCCTCCTTGGTCCTTCAGCTACCATCAAAAAGAGGACCTGGAAGGCGAGGGAAGCGATGGCGGCCGCAGGAGCAGCGAGTGCTGGACGTGGTGGTGGCGCTGGTGCCCCGGCTATCACAAGAGCAGCTGCACAGACTCAGCGCTCGTCTCTGGCCCTGGCTGCGTCCTGCCCAGGAGCAGGTTCTTTCCCAGCACCCATGAGACCAGGCCGCTATTCATTTAATAGTGCCATTCATATGAGTCAGGCAATATCACTGACATTTTCGGGGGTATTCATAAAAGGGGCAAATGTCGGTGATATTGCCAAATTTCAGTTCATTTATGCTCGACATATCGGTGACATGTCGATTAAGACTTTGACAATGATTATCACCGATAAATAAGGTTCAATTCATTTAATACCCAATATCACCGACATTTGCCCGATAGGGGTAGGGCTGTCGGGCAGTTATCGGCCAGGCCAAGTAGGCATGTTTTATTGATTCTGATGACTTTTAAACATGATTTAAGGTAAGTAGACATATAAAAAGAGTAAATATCCATGGCTGTTGCGGGTTTTACTATTTTCTTTACGAATAATTCTGTCTTTATGAACGCACTTGTTTGCCCCACCCCCCCAGTTTGCTCCCCCCGGGTTTGCCTCCCCCCTCCCAATGGTTTGCCCCCACGGGTTTGCCCTCCCAAGGCAACTCAGACCTAGAATTTTCTTTGTTTATTCCAAGTGTTGTCTCAATACTCTCTTAGTGTTTTGGTTTTCTGATATTTTCTTATTTCCCAAGCTGAGAGCGGCAGTTCAAAATTTTTCTTGTTTCATTTTCTGAATATTTCCTAAATAATTTATTTCAATATCAGTGACTGACACTGACAACTGACAACTGTCATCATAAAACGTAAGTGCTCTGTAATTCAATTTGACTAAGACAAAACTAAGACTAACAACATAAGTCTTGGACCAGTCATCACCAGTCCAGAAACATATCATCCATAAATACCAGCACTACTGTCACTTTACACTTCTAGTACCCAGCCTACAGCGTTCTACCGTTTAACTGCCTTTGAGAAATGCACAGTATTCCCCTCCTTGTACGCATGCTACACCTTAGCCCGTTTCCCTAAGTAGCACGCAAAGTTCAGTGTTGAGGAATTTCCATTCATTTAATCCATTAGTTGATATTGTCAAGCTGTTATTATCGATTAAGCTAAAAGTAATTTCAGTTCATAAGTACACTGATTTGTCAGTGATTTCATCTGGCTGCAATTCACAATATCGGCGATAACCCATCGATATTGTCTGGGGATAATAAATTTCTGAACGGAAATAAATTATCCACCGAGAATATCGGTGGATTCTCAGTGATCATATGAATAGCAGCCAGGTCTAGGTGATATAATGGGATGGATATAGGGCGGAAGTATGGAGAAGAAGGGCTATCGAATCCTGGAAGAGATCCTGGGCGCGGACTGCGAGGCTGGCCTGGCCTTTGCCCAGGCCAACTGGAGCCATCTGGAGAATGTGTTGGACTATGGACATGCTACTGCTCTACCAGCACAAGCACCTCGCCTCAGGGCACTGCAGAGGTATCGGTGGACCAGGGAAGAGGCAGAAGATCAGATTTGAAATTGGCAGATTGCTGGAGCAGCTGACTTGCGAAGAGGCTGGAGAAGGATTCCTGAAAGACGCCCACTTCAAGTCTGTGTTCGAGGAACACGTTCGCTTCCTGGCCCACAATCAGAGCAGTCGGCTTCGAAAGGACTCTGCCCAAGGCTTCTTCTTGCTCAAGATTCTCATCTGCCGCTAAATAGATCAGCTATTTTACAGGAATGCTGCGAACTCTGGAGCTTTGGCTTGCTTCCAGCGACGATGATTCCACCGTCTTCCTCGTTCCATTTCCTCTCTCCATGTCAAACATCGACCAAAGAAATGAACGAAATGCAGAAAAAGGTGTGGGCCTTGATCCGCGAACTGCCGGAGGAGTACGCAGTGGCGGGGGTGATGGCTCAGCGACTCCTGGTCCACCGTTTCGGCTCAGAGCTCGACGCAGCAGTCTTGAGCGGTTGCCGTTCTGACCTCCTCTACCCTATAACTTGTTGATGATTGTTTGATTGGCAGAAGTGGTCGGTGGCCTGGCGTCGAACCTAAGCAGCCAGAACAGCAAGGTAGTGGAGCAGAGTCTGCTACTGCTAAAAAAGCTCTTGGCCACCCTGCCACCAGTTTCACTACGCCTCTACAGCGTACCCCTCTCTCCTCACTTCCCATGCTCCTCCACCTCACCAAGGCTACTCTAGGAGACGCTGCTGTCGGCTTTCTTCAGACAGGACGAGTGCGTGCGCAAATCCCTGCGCCGCATCAACGACTGGCTGCTTCGCTCCATGCTCATCGTTCCTTACATTCCTTACTTTTCTTTTCTCCCACCACCAACATTTCTTTTTTCTCACCCACCACCCTTTTTCCCTCGTTCGGACATGGCCGATAGGTCAGCCTTTTTCACGAGAAAAAAGGTGTGAACACGAAAAAAAATCTGTTTTAGAAACTGGGCCCAGCAGCCCTGGAGAAGGCAGCGCCAGCCAGCTGGACAGCTCAGCTTCGCAACGTACGAAAACGCTTCTCCCGCAAGCAGAGGAAGGCCACTGCTGCCAGCCACAAATCACAGTCCTACTTCCTGTTTTTGTATTGTCCGAAAGGAGACTGAAATGGGCTGGGTGACATAGGCGAGATTCGGACAGTGACTTAGAATCGGGAAGTTTGGGCGGAGCGACCGGCGTTTCTGCTTTCTCTGCTCGCCCGGACACCATCGCCAACCTCTTGGAAGACTCCGAGGAGGAGGAGGAGGATGCGGACAGTCAGGCCAAATCGGTCGCTGCCACGCGCTTCAGTCGGAAGGTGCCAGCTTTTAGATGAATGAGTAAAGAATTAGAAGACAGTGATGTGGACACTGAAGGTGCCGATCTGGCTAGAGGAAGGCAACGAGGAGGAGATCGTGGACCTGCTGGGACGCAAGCTCGCTGAACAAGTCGTCGCTGTGGACCCCAAGAAGAAGGAGTTCACCCCATTTCATTGCTCTGCCTCCAGTTCTTCTATCCTAAAGTCGTTGGCAGGAAGAAGGAGGCGAGTGGAAGCAATCGCGGCTTTGCCATCGCAGCTGATGGACGCCTGATCTTGGCTGCGAAGGAGGGAGAAGGGGAAGAGGAGGAGGAGGAAGGGGAGGAGGAGGCTGATTTGCTGGCCCTGGGCAAGCGACGGCGACGTAGGCTAGGCGACGATGTAGCACCGAAGCGAGTCCGGTTGATCTTTCTATCTTCTTTCTTTCGTAGAGGCATGAAGAGAGTGTGGGCTTTAGATTCAGCGAACAAGATGGGGAGGATGATGATGAGGAGGATGAAGAGTTGGCATCAACTTATCGCCCGTCCGGCATCGGAATCCATCGCGACCTGTCCAAGCAACAACCGCAGATCTTGAAGGCCAAATTGAAGAAAGGCTAGTCCAATTGGAGAACTTGGAATTTGTTTCCTTGCTCAATAGATTAGGCTGATAGGAGATGCGAAGAAGAAGGGCCAGAAACTGGACCCGTACGCCTACATACCGCTCCAATTTTCCGACCTCAACAAACGGAAGCGAGCAAAGGCTTGCCCTTTTATCTTGCTTTTATTGCACTAGTGCTTCAAATCATTGGTTTCAGAGCCAAGGAAAGTTCAAGTCTTTGGTGAAAGGCGCTCGGAAAGGGGCACAGAAGGGCAAATTCAAGCGCAAAAGCCAGCCTTAAACCTGTTGGATTTAGTTGCGGTTGATTGTTGCCAAAACTTTTGCGTGCACACGGAAGTAAATGTTTTCGTTGTTTGCGCTTTTCACGCTCGCAAAATGCTTCGGCAGTGAGGCCTCCTATTGGGAGTCTAGTTTTGCTCAGACCGCTGATACACTAGAGTAGGGTGTGCAAAGCAATGAGTGAAGCGTGATGGAGGTGATGAGGATGGAGGCGGACCAGCTCAACGGCTTGCACGCCCATGATGAAGTGGTTCGCGTCCTTGCTTTGTATCCAGGCATGGGCAGGAAACTTGGGCGGTTGAAGTCAGAGGATCAGCTGGGTCATGGCGGCTACATGCTTCTCAATACTGCGATGATGGATGGGGCGCCCAATCATGCCATTTCCGCCCTCGCATTCGACCAGCATCAGGAAATCCTCTGGACAGCCAATCTCAACGTATCCTCTTTTTCTCGGTTTTTGTCAAAAAAAATTGCATAAAGGTCATAGAAGTCAGAGTGAAGTGAGAGAATAAGATTAAATGGAGTTGCTTGAAGGGTCACGTGACGGGCTACTACGGGCCGCAGCTGGACAAGTACGTGAGCTTCGCGGCGGTGGAGCGGGAGCCGGTGATGGCCCTGGACAGCGTCCCCGGCGGCGTCCTCGCCCTCTCCCCCACCTCCCTCAACGCCAATCGCAAAACCGGCACTCCTCTCTTCCACAAATCGTACACCCAACCACCGCATGCTCTCTGTTCCCCTAAATCAGTTGAGGCTTGAGGTCGGGGAATATGCGGGATCTGCGGTGCATGGCGGACTTCAGCCACGCAGCCTCCACAGCCTTCCTCCTGGGCGGCAATCAGGAGAGCCTCATCATCTTCGATATCGAGAAGCAGCGGGAGAGCACCTTGGTTCTCCATTCTTTTACTCTACCTTCAGGGCTTGGAAACCTCATGCGGGTTCATGTAGGTGGAAACTCCGGACGTGGACTGCCATATCATCCGCATCAGCGATCGTTACGTCTACACGGGTGATTCCAAGGGAAATGTTGCCGCCTTGTTATGCACAATGAGCATCTGATTGGCAACGGGCCTTAGATAATCGTGCGAGACCCAAAACAGCTGAAGGAGGTGCACCGAATGGAGGCCCACGGCGGTGTCCTGGCCGACTTTGACGTCTGTGGCAACAAACTCATCACCTGTGGCTGCTCCTACTATCGGTTGCTCCTACCCCCAGCCTCCACACTATCAAAGAATAGGAGACGTTGAGCAGTGGTGAGTTGTCGAAGGACCAGCACCTGATGGTCTACGACGTGCGGATGCTCCGCTGTCTGCCGCCTCTCCAGTTCCCCATCGCACCCTCCTTCATCCGCTTCCTTCCCCTCTACTCCGACTCTCGCCTACTCATCGCCAGCGATGTTCAGCCCCTTTGGAGTCTGTCAGACCCAAGGAAGAGGCATGGCGGTGGTTGAAGAGCGGGGAGTTCATGGCGCTGGAGATGGGGGAGCAGATGGCCAAGTATCCGGTGAGTGTGACGGCGGCCTTTCTCACCCGCGTGGACGTGGCCCGCTCCAAGCACTGCATCGCCTTCGCCGACCTCAACGGCTTCCTGCACCTCTTCAGCGACTCCGCCCAGCCCTTCTTCAACCACAACCCCGAGGCCGCCGTCTTTCCTGATCCCGTTACCTTTTCTTTTCCCTCAACCCTTTCGGCACAACGGTGTTGTAATTGGATCAGGTGAGCGAAGTGGCGCCGATTCGCTACGACGATGAGCTGGCGTCCTTTGGTCTCATCCCGGCACCGTTCAGCAGCGACGGGACCTATGCTTCTGATTGGCCAGCCCCATTCTGTCAGAACGTTTTCCGGTTATTCCAACTCATCTCCTCTCATTCCTTCTGCTCATTGAGGATTGGAGTGCAGGAAGCCAGAGCCGATAGACGCCAGAATTCTGGCAAATGCACGGCAAAGCGGCTTCCTCTCAATTGCACCCAAGCCAGACGACATGCGTCGCAATCAAGTGCCCTACAATATTGGGTTCCTGGCGTTACCATCATCATTGAGCTTATCATCATTTTTTTTGTCAATTTAGACTGCTGAGAAATGGTTAACATAAGGCTTCACTACACGACAAAAAATCCATGGCAATTTTTTATCAGGATAAAAAGTATAAGGAAACATATATATTGGGCTGGCGCGAACGGAGCGTTAGCAGAGTGTCAGCGCCAAGCCCCTCTTTTCGACCCAGGTGTACGTTTTCGGGGTTATTGCTAGATCTTAATTTTGATAAGGCTCTAGCTCATCACAGGAAGCTCCAATCGTTCTAATTATTTTTCCATTGGAATGAGCAACATCGATTTAACTATAGTTTATCTTTTGACTTTTGTACAAAACTCTTTATTTTGGCATGAAAAATGTAAAAAACCATTTGTCCGAACTCCTCCTCCTCCTACTCCTCCGCATCTGCTCAATGGACGATAGTAGGTATTCATTTCTTCCCCCACCCCCCTCCTTCCCCGGGTCCCTGGGCCTCATGTCTTCACTTATTCATAAGTCTTCAGTTAAACTACAGAGTCAAATGCACCAGTGGTGTAGTGGTGCAAGCAATTGGACCACTGAATTGAACTGGCAGGTTCGATTCCTTTGCATGCATTCATTTTTATTTTAGTTTATTTAAAGGTGAGAAAACAATATTTACCTTCGGCAGGCCAAAAGCAAAGCTCTTTCTCCCAAAAATTAATTGCCCTGAGTATAAGACAAACAAATTTGACCGAAAAATGTTTGTTTGCCAATAATTTTGCATTGTATTTTTAATTTTCAGATTTTTTCCTTCCATTTTATTTTTATGTTTAATATGTTTATGTTTAATGAGTTTATGTTTAATGAGTTTATGTTTAATTTATTATTTATTTATTTATCTAAAAAACTTTTGGCTAAATATATAATCAACAAAATAAAACTTGTTTTTATACATTTCATACTATATTAAAAGTGGAAGAAATATCTGGTACCATCGGCAAGCCAAATGTGGGTCTCTTTTCTCGAAATTTTGTAATTGCCTCGAGCAAAAAGTCAGGGAAATACATCTACTACTAATGGAATCTGCTGCGTCATCTGCATTTTGTTTTTGGCGCGCATGGAAAGAGACACTGAACTGCGCGCCAAAAACAAAATGCAACTGTCCAAGCAGCAGATTCCATTAGTAGTAGATGTATTTCCCTGACTTTTTGCTCGAGGCAATTACAAAATTTCGAGAAAAGAGACCCACATTTGGCTTGCCGATGGTACCAGATATAGCCTATATTGTGGACTGCATCTATTTTGGTAGTTATTAATAAAAGAGGACATTTTGATAGACCACAAAATCAATATTCGATTTTTTGCGAATTTTTGAAGTTTTAAAAAATGATAAATATTTGAATCACCTATAACTATTAATTTTTCAACAGATTTTGATAATTTTGCCATGAAAATGGCCCAGGTCGAATAAAGGTGGGCCAAAGTCAGGGCTCTTTTGAACCCACTGAAACCCACCGAAAGAAGAAAAGGTTTTTTAGTAGCGTGAGAGGAAGAGGAGCCGCTCAGCTGCATCGCATTCTGGTGCCCCCGAAGCCAGTTGCCCTGCAGTCGGAGGGCTCCCGAACTTTCACTCGAGCCACCCCGCCGCCCTCCCGCCAATCTCCTGCCACTGTCCGACGTAATCTCTCCAACTTCCTTCCTCCCTCTATCCCCCCAAACGCCCAGGCCATTGCAGCAGCTGTAGCGGATGCCCGAGTGCCGAAGATGTACCGGCGTCTGGTGCTGAAGCGGTCTAAGCTGGCCGCGGAGGATTTCAACTACCGGAACTACAACGCCAGCCCCTTCTCCGGCCTGGACTTCAGCCACGCCAACGCCTACGTCTGCCCCTTCCTCCTCGCCCTCTACCACCACGCCGCCCTCCGTCCTCGCCTCCTCGCTCACCTCTGCTTCCGCGAGTTCTGCCTCGCCTGCGAGATGAGCTTCCTCGCCACCATGCTCACTCAGGCTCAGGGCAACGTCCCTGTTTCGGTCTTCCTCCTTCCTTCCCATCTTATGAGCACCTGATGAGCATATGAGGATGGTCTTGAGGCGGGTAATCTGCTGCGAGCACTGCGAGCTACGAAGGAGGCTACTGGGCTGGGGCTGCTGGTAGGTGAGGAGGACGCGGAGCTTCATCTGCATTCTCGAATCATCGCCTTCGCCCGATTCTTCCTCAACCATCTCTTCTCCGTTCTTCTTGCCTTTTCTAGCGAAAGCGATCGATCCATGACTTCCTTTGCCCATTAGGACTTGAATCCGACTGCCAAAAGGACGGGACGGCGAGCGGAGACCTCAGCCGTAGGGCAAGAGGCCAAAGAGGAGCAACTTCTGACCAGAGCTCTATCCGATCCTCCCGGGTCTTTTCATCCCCATTGATTTCAGTTGACGTTCACTCAATGTTTGGCTTGCAGACGCCAAGAGGCAGGCACGGAGAACCCATTCGCCAGCAGAATGCTCATTCGATCGGTGTGCCCCAGCTGCGAGACTGTGGAAGAGCGCCAAGATACTCCCGTCCTAATCCATCTCACCTACCCCAAAGGTTTTCTCCACCTCCTCTTTCTCGTTCACAGATCGTGTAATAGCTGCAGTGACCATAGCAGTTTCCTAAAAGGTGTCAATCACAGCAGGCAGCGAGGATGCGGTGTCCTTCGAGAAAGTGCTGGAGGGCAGCCTGAACCTCCTGGGCACAGAGACCAGACACTGCCAGCAGTGCCAGAAAAGTGTGGAAGCGAGAGTCTCACGTCGCCTGGCCTCTGCTCCACCCAGTCTCCTCCTCGCCCTGCCCTCCGCAGAGGAACGCGACCTCCAGTTTCTCTCCAACCAGCAGAAGGCTAGCTCATCATCTCACAATGAGAAACTTGATGGAGAGCTGGTCTGCAGTGGTTCCCCAGCAGCCGGGCCAATCCCCTGTCACCCGGTCTGGAAGCGAAAGCGAAGCCGTGTCGCTACGGCGCCGGCTGCAATCGACCCGACTGCCGTTTTGCCCACTCACATCACCCTCATCACCATTCACACCAGCAGCAGCCAGCCCCGCAACAGTCCCCCTTTGCACCCCCCTTTAGACCCTATTCACTCAATCTTCCCCTGCAGCCATACGCCAGCCTCCGTTTGGTTCCCGGAAAGCCTCTGCCTCGCCGCCAACCCGGCCACCGGCGACATCAGCGTCAGCTCAGAGCCTCAGGTTTCCAGCCCGCCACTTTAGGAGCAGAGAGGATGAACAGAATTGATGCTAGGCACAGGGAGAGGCGGGTGAGGTGCTGGGTGAGTATGTGCTGGCGGCGGGTATCTATGTGATCCGGGAGCGAGTGCCGGAAGTGCAGGAGCACCTCATCGCCTGCGTCAACACTGCCCCACCGCCCAAGGACTCCGCCAACCTCAAACCCTGGACGGTTTAGCCTGCCTCTGGACTTGACATGCAGCGGAGGCGAGAGCAAAGAACCTGCAGGTTTTCAATGAGCTCATGGTGGTCGGCGTCTCCACGGAAGAGGCTCTTGAGTGGAGCGCAGACTGGAAGATTCCCGTCCTCCTCCTCTACCGACCTAAAACCGCCGCCAATCTCTCTCCGCAGGAAGACTCTGGTTCAGCTGACATCGAAGTCAACCGGTCCTAGTTCGGAATAATGAGTGGGCTAAGTGCCAAATGCAATCAGCGACGCGGTGTTCTGGGAAGCAGAGTCGCTGGCTGGCTCCAGCGTGGCTGGCAGCTTCAGTCCCATCACCCCTCAGGAAGGCCTGCCCAAGCCCGGTGACCTGGTTGCCATCGACGCGGAGTTCGTCATCCTCAACGAGGTTCAGCCTCCCCTCTCTGTTCTGTCCCCGTTTAACACCCACTCACTCTCACCCCTTCACTTCCATCTTTATACATTTCAGCAGAGCGATAGTAGTAGCGAAGACAGCGTAAGCCACTCCTGCTTTTGTTTCTCCAAAATAAGCCCAGCCCATCCTACAAGCCTCCTTCTCCTTTCGTTCGGGCGCCAGAGGCAGTCCTATTTTCCTGGCGGTTTCCCTTTTGGCCCACTGCTTCTCTCTGCTCCCCCCACCTGCTTCAGCCCATCACTTCTTCCCTGCCCCCATGTGTGAGGAGCAGAGGCTGGCCTGCAGGAGGAGTCGGAGGTGCTGAGCGACGGGCGGAAGGCCCGGATCCGACCGCCGGAGATGAGTCTGGGCCGGGTGAGCGTGATCCGCGGCTCCGGGCCCCTCAAGGGCATCCCCTTCATCGACGACTACATCAGCAACAGCGATGAAGTGGCGGACTACGCCACCCAATACTCTGGTCCATTTAACTCATTCCCAGCTGGAAGGGAAGTAAGGGAGGGAATTGATTGTAGGGATAAAGCCGGACGATCTGGACGTGGCGCTGACGTCGAAGCATCTGACGACGCTGAAGAGCTGCTACCTGAAGCTGCGCTGGCTGGCGGACCAGGGCGTCCGCTTCGTCGGCCACGGCCTCGCCAACGACTTCCGCGTCATCAACATCTTCGTACCACCCGACCAGATCATCGACACCGTCAAGCTATTCCATCAGTCTGGCCATCGCATGGTCTCCCTGCGCTTCCTTACCTGGTACTTCCTAGGTTATCCTCTTCTCCTTCCAATCCCCCAGCCTGCTCTTTGCAAACTACAGCCAATGACAGGTCGAAAGATTCAGCATGAGACGCACGATTCCATCGAGGATGCTCGTGCGGCTCTGGAGCTCTACGAGCACTATCTCAGCCTAGTTGAGCAAGGTTTTTTCGGCCTCAATTATTGTACAAAAGGCCACAACTGCATTTGTGAGCGATCCTTGCAGGCAGTGAAGTATTGAAAAAAGTGGTGGCCGAGCTCTATGAGACCGGCAATCGCCTGGAGTGGAAAATTCCTGCATAGTTGTCTGCGTTCTGCGGCTGATATTCTTTTTAAGACTTCAATTTTCTTTGCGCTGCGCTCCGTTTCATTTGGCGATTTCGCGCTGTCTGTGTAAATAAGTGTTCGTCATAAAATTGTCTCCAAGTGATTGGGAATCTCAGTTTGCGCTCTTTGGCTTTGTCTGGTGGAGAAGAGTTGTGGCATGGGCGAATCTGCTTGACTTTCTAGCCCTCATCTTTCATTGGCCACTCTTTCTTAGTTGCGTCAGTTCCATCTGTCTTTTCAATAAATATTCAAAACTTTACAGAAACTACAACCTATCATAAAACTTTGAAAGTTTTACATTGCTGCAACAATTGTATTTACATTGAGCCTCAGAAAAATTGTGTAGTTTAAGAACTTTTAGTCAACATGACCAATTCAAAGCGGAAGAAGAAGGAAAAGGAGAAAGATTTCCGAAAAGTCAAACTGAAAGTCGGCAAGAAGTTGAAGAAAACCAAGGTTTACTGAACGTTTTAGCAACTAGCAACAGTGCTTGGCAACTTAATTAACAGGACACGAGCACGGAATTCCGAGCTAAGAAGCTGCTCATTCGCTCCCAGTTTGCTGAAGACGACGCAGAACATGAAGACTTCACCAAAAAGACGCCGGAGGTGAAAAAATTCCTGACTTGAATTGAATCACCCCCACATAACACCGAAATTGACTTCACTAAAGAATAACAAAAATAGTTTTTTCATTAATCAGCACTGCTTGATGTTTAATTCATCGCTTTTGAAAACAAAGCAAAGAATTGAGGACTGCTACCCACATCTGCGGCACCACAACAAGCAACAGCGCCGAGAGGCACTCGGCATACTCAGCCGCTTGGTGGAGACGGAATCAGTCATGGAAACCCAACTGCCTCGTCTTCTCCCCGCGCTCGGACACCTTATCACCGATGATGAAGCGGAGGTTAGCAGTCCATGCGCACCTTCGTTAGGGATCATAAATGACCATTTATTATTTCTTTTCCCACTCTTAGTCCAATAGAGGTGAATCGGTAGGTGAGAAAAGCTGCTCTGGAGCTGCTGAAAGATGTGATGGAAGCGATGGGAGAGCGTCGACTGGAGCCTTTCGCCCAGACCCTGCTCACTCAGATCAGCTGCGCCCTCACCCACGTCCGCATGCCCATCAAACTCGCCGGTCTCACCGCTGCCGCCGTTTCTCCTTCACTTTCTTTCCATCACGCTCCTCCACCTGTCTTCCTTCTCTTCTAGGAGGCCATCAGGAGCCTGCCGCAAGTCTCTGGCCGCAGCCGGGAACTCTTTCGCGGTCTCAACGGGCTCCTCTCCTCCATTCACGGTTTCTTCTTCCTGGGTGACATGAGGATGTGAGGAGAGGAGGATATTTGGAGGGAAGCTATCGGAGGGGGCCGGTTCTGCCCAGCTGATGCGGGAGGATCGCAAAGCCCGCGTCCTACACGTACTCTGCCTCTACCTCCAAACCCTCGCACCACCTCCTAAAGTCACCAACAACCAGGCAATCTTTCCACTTCCCTTGCCAGTGCAAGACAGGCTTTTGTTGATTTGAGGGCGTCACGGTGGATTTCACCGATGCAATGGCCAAGAAGGCCCCTCTTCGGTTGGTGCTAGAGCCAAAAGTGGCCGGCAACGGAGTTTCGCCCTTCTTCTTTCCCGTCTTCGCTGGGCCCCAAGGTTGCCTGTCCTCTACTTTCCCCAGAACAAATATGGCTTCGATTGGATAGACTAAAATAAGCATGAGCGATAATTGAGGTGTATCAGGGCAGCTGAGGGATGAGAGTGAGAGCTGTGGGGAGTTGGTGGGGGCTGTGGTGCCATTCCTGCTGGACCTCTGTCTAGAGCTGAGCAGCAGCGGCAGCCTCGGCTTGGAGGAGGCCAGAGGCTTCGCCCAGCTGCTTCAGGCTTTTCTCCATCTTTTCCGGTATGGTTCCTTTTCCGGTATCTTTTCCATCTCTGCTTATGTCGATTGGAGGGAAATGAACGGAAATGTTGTGCAGAGTCGTCCACAAAGCATCCACGGAAAGCGCAAGTCTGCTGAAGATCTTGAAAAGCTCCATCCTGCTCAATCGTCCCTTCATCAGGCAGCTGAAACGACTCAAAGATCAAATGCCTGGTATGCATGCCTTAATTTTTTGCAAATATTGCAATGCGAAATTCTGGATTTTAAGATGGCCTAAGGGAAACAATAAAGAGTTTATTGCAGGTGTTCCTAAAAAGCTGGCACAAGAGCTGCGCCAAAAATCTCTTCAGATCACTGATGAGATGGAGTTGTTGCTTGCTTTGTCCTGATGCTTTTTCATTCCTTTCATGGTTCCTCTGACATTGAGAAAATTGCATTTTACTTTGCAAAAAAAGAGGAGAAGAAAGCCAAGTGGGCCTAAAGGGCGAAGAATTAGCGGAAGGTAGCAAGAAGTAGGTCTAAGAAGACCGGCTATTGCTTTACACTTGGGGAGAAGGAGTGGGAGGAGGCTTGGGATGAGCAAAGGTTGCTCTCATATCCCTTCTTGTCCACTCAACCCGACACCACCTACCTACACCTTATATTTCAGCCCTCCTTGAAAAGTAGACAAGACAGAGTCGGGAATTGCTTCAGAGTGCCCATATTTCCTGATGGCGGAAGAAGCGGATAAAAGCTGTGAAGGCGATTTGGAAAGGGAAGATGAGGATGAAGACGGTGGACCTCCGATGAGCAAGGCGCTGAATCCTCGCGACCATGGTTGAGATGGAGAGGCCTGGGAAGTGAAAATGAAAAATGAGAAGCATCTTTGACAGCCAAAGAGTTCGAGCCGCGAATTTACCTGGACTCCTTCTATGCTTCTGCACACGAGGACTCTGCCATGCAGATGATCATCTTTTTCTTGCCTGGTTCCTAGCTTTCTTCCTTTTTTCCATGAGCTGATATTTTGCTGAAATTTGTCAGGCTTAGCCCTGCAGATACCAAAAGGGGGTCGCCTATTGGACGTGGGGAGTGGGCCTACCATACACGTTCCGCTTACTTTCAGAAATGTTCTCATCTTGTCATTCCAGTGCCTGCGAACTGTTGGAGGTTTGAGGTGATGGATGAGTTTTACCTCTCCGATTATGCTGCTCAAAACCGAGAGTATCTCAAAAGATGGTGGCAAAACCGCCCAGACATTTTCCAGTGGACCAAAGTCACATTTTAGTTGGCTAATTCTCCACGAAAGATGAACAATTCTGAAGGTTGCCAAGTGGATAGAAGTGCTGGAAGGCGACTGCAATACTTCCGACACAATGGAGGACGAGGCTCGACAAAAAGTGAAGGCTATTTTAGGTTGAAAACTTTACATCTGCTGCATTAATTAAACTCAAAAATATGACCAGGAGTGGATGTACTCAAATCCCAGCTGGTTTTCTCCCAGTTCCCGCCCGAAGCCGCGGTTCCGGGCCAATTCCACGTGGTGACGAGCATCTTCTGCCTGGAGTACGCCTCCCAGACCGCCGCGGACTACTTCAAGGCCGTCGCCAACGTCGCCAAACGCGTCAAGCCCGGCGGCTACCTCATTCTAGGCGGTTGCCTGGCTCCTTCTTCCTTACCCGCTGCCTTCTTGCAGTTCTTCTTTTTCAAGGCTGCATCAACGAAGGCTCCTACTATTTCGGTGGGAAGCGTTTTCTCAGCCATCCCCTGAGCCACGAGGACATTGCCGGGGCCTTGCGAAATGCCGGCATGCCTTGGAAAAGGTTAGGCCAGAGAAGCCATAGTTTGAGACAATCTGAAGAAGTTTTGCAGAACGGAAAATGATGGGCCTGGCCTCACCTACAAGCTCATTGACAACGGCGGTGTTTTCATCCTCATCAGCCGGAAGCCCAAATGATTGACGTCATATCGCATTCCTCTTCTGTCTTCCTGTCTGCCTGTGATGATCTTCCGTCTAAGCTGCTGTCTGATTTATGCTGCTGAAAAGAGGCAAGAGGAGAAGCGCATCGTTTAAGACCAGCCTGCTTTACACAACGCCTCGAGGAGGAAAAGAAGTAGCTAGTCGAAGAACTGGTGGGGGCGGAAAAAGCTTTAAGAATAGGAGGTAGGTATTGGGGAAGCAAGGGCTGAGCCTTATCCGGCTTTAGTGGGCGGCAGTTGTCGATGTTCGGCAATGGCGGAGGAGAGGCCGATGCATGGGGCCGGGGACTACGCCCAGCACTTCGACACGGAGGCCTACCTGGAGCACTTCTATGGCGAAGCAGCTATGAGAGATGGAATGCGTCTGCTTCTCTTCGTCCTGCCAAACTTTGCCAAGAAGATTGAGCATGAGCTGGGGTTGCCTTAGAGTGTTCTTGTCTATGATTCTGGCTTCAATGGTCCGTCATTTAGGGGTAAAGTGAAGAAATTGGTGGACATTGGCTCTGGGCCGACAATCTATGTGGCCATGGCCTTCAGACACTGCGCCGAGGAGATTCACCTGGCAGATTTTGCAGAACAAGTAATTTCCTTCTACTACCCCTACATTGTGAGCTGGTGAGTTTGAGAGCTGCCGACAGCTGCGAGCCTGGCATGAGCAGGACTCGGGGAAAAGTTTCAACTGGGGTCCCGTGGCTGCCTGCATCGCTCGCAACGAAGGCTCCGACCTCATCTTCCGCCTCGTTTGCCCCTCTATCTCTCGTTTTTCCCCAGACCCCAGCCACCTTCACCCACAGGGCGAATCAGCCTTCATCCAGCAGATGGAGGAGGACACGCGGCGGGTCATCAGAGGCATTTGGCGCTGTGACGTTCACCAACCCACCCTCAAGTCCATTTCCATCGCTCACTCTTCCTGTCTCATCCAAAAACTCTGTCCCATGTCTCTAGACTAGAGGAGGCGCGTGAGGAGGATCAGCTGCCGGAAGCGGAGCGCTTCGACGTGGGAGTGAGCATATTCTGTCTGGAGAGCGCCTGCTCCAGCTACGAGGAGTACGGGAGAGCAGTGAAGAACATCGTGGCCAAGGCTGAGACTGACAACCTCAAAAGAGGCTGGGGCTGTAACCGGAGGAGGAGAGCTGAGCGGTGCAGGTTCGGAAGGGCGGGTTCTTTGTGCTGGGCAGTGTACTGGAGGACCACAGCTATGCCTTTGTGAACAAAGGCCGCCAGCACTGCTTCCACCTCCTATACCTCACCCAACCAGCCATTTTGCAGGCTCTCCAGGAGGTTCCGCTCCTCTTCCTCCTCTCTCCTCTACCCAGCTTCTCGCATTTCCAGGCAGGTCTGGAGATTCGCGAGCCAGTCATAGAGGAGGCCGGTGCTTTAGCTGTCCTTGCTGTCAAGCTTTAGGACTTGATTTTCTGCTCTGCGACTGTTTTTCACCCTTGTCCAGTAAAGAAGACGCATTTACGCATCGGCTTTGGCCGAGGTGGAAGTAATGGCTGAAAACCGGTCTCTAGGGGCAGAGGGCAGTGCAGGGAAGGGGCGGGAAAAGGCTGTGGGGCGACAGGGGGAGGTGGCGGTTGGTACATTGGGCGCGGCGAGCGCACACACTGGAGACACTGAAAGGTGGCCAACAACATCGCTTCCCGCCTACCGCCAGCCCAACCTCTTCGCCCCGCCGCTCATTTCATGACCGCTTTTTTATTTCACCTATGAGTCGCGGACACTAGCGCTCATCCTTTCTAGAATGACTTCATTGAAGGTTCTGCACCAATAGCATCATCACTATTTGGCGCTTTTTGTGTTTGTTTGCGGTAGGGTTCTGGTAGAGAAGTGAAGTGTCCTTGGATGAGTCATCCGGCGCTGAAGAGAGCAAGACTTCTTCCGCGCATTGCAGCCGTAGTAAAGAGGAAAGATGGTGTACGGCTGTGGCGCCAAGACTGTCAAAGTCATCCTCTGCTTCATCAATTTCTTCATTTTTGTTGGGACATTTCGTGTTTTGCGATAAAAAATAAAAAATAGGCAATTTCAGCTGTCGGGCTGCGTTGTGTTCGGCCTGAGTTTGTGGGCGAACTTGGACGCTAAGTTTTCGGAAAGGGTGCAGCATGCCTTGGACCTGAACGACGTGCCCATCGACATTGCTCAAGTAGCAGTCAAGTCTAGCCGTGTACCATTCAAAATGATCAGAGAAGATGATGTTGAGCTGCGTACTCCGATTTGGGTGCTGGTTGCCATTGGAGCTCTGATGCTGCTCACTGGCTTTCTCGGCTGCTGTGGAGCATCCACCGAAAATCGATGCCTTCTCTCCTGCGTTCGAAAGTTTCTCTCCAGTGTCTGGTGCAGAAAGAAGATTGATTGGAGTACTTTGTGATCATCCTGGTGCTGTTGGTGGCCAAGGTGGGCGTCATCATCGCCATCTTCACCGTCAAGGAGGAGAGCGTCAAGTCCGTCGTCAGCAAGGGCATGCAAAGTCTCCTCGAGCGAGACCCCACCGCTTTGGACGTCACTCAGAAGCAGGTTCACCAATTTACCAAACCTACTCCACACTTAACCTAGTTTCCAGCTGCAATGCTGCGGCATCCACGGGGAGCCGGCCTATGAGGGGAGCTGTGCCAAGACTGGGACGAGTGGGAAGGAAGGGTGTTTGGAGAAGGCCTGGGCGGAGTTCTGGCGCTACGTGAAGCAGCATGCTTTCCCAGCTGCTGGTGTGGCCATAGCCGTCCTCGTTATCGAGGTTCGCTATTGTGCCGCAGCTCTTCATGTTGGGGACAAAAAACATGGCTTCTCCTCAGGTGCTGGCGCTGTTGTTCACGTGTGTCTTGTGCGGAGCAATCGGGGACAAGCGGAGAGGCTTCCGCATGTACGCCTGAGATAACATCGGCTCAGCTTTTTCACTTTTCCAAATCCTGCTTCCATTCGGGTGAACAGTCGCTTCCAGTTCCAGCGGTGCTGTGATAATTGTTTCAATGTTTTAAACGTTTTTAAATAATTCTGAACGCTTTCACCTTGGCCATTAGTGAACAGTCAGGTTGGACTCATAAGTATGAGAAAGAGGAACAGAACGAAATGCAATCGAAATTAGGTAATGAGCTTTTGGAATGTTTCACGCTAAGGTTGGGTCGGAGTATTTTGGAACCAAAAATATTATGCTTTTGTCAAGTACGGATGGAAACTAAGATGTGAAGAAGACAGAAAGAAGAAGAAAGAAGAAAAGCGAGAGAAAAAGAAGAAAGAAAAGAAGAAGAAATTAATAAAGAAATTATGAGGCGCATAAGATGGAATGGATGAGTAAGTTAACGATGACCGTGATGGCGCAAAATAAGTGTATTCCTATTCCTATAACTTCGCTGAGCAAGGCCAAACAAACGCTAAGATGACCAAGAATGAAGGACCGCAGGCAATGCACATGTGCAGACCCAGAGCAACGTTAAGCAATAAAAAGTTAGGCAACTCTTGTGACTGGCTAAATAAATCTGACGAATTGAAGGAATGTGGTGATGGTGGCGGTGGATGTATGCTGAGGAGATGTGGGACTGCGACGGCGTCAACGATGCTGTATGAACGTGATGGAATAGCGAAACGACAACCAATCCAACGCCTCCATCCTACGCCTCAGCCGGATTCTTCAAACAAGGTTAGTCATTTTACTTTACTTAGGAATATAGCTTAGGGTTAGGGAATATACTAGGGTTAGGTTTAAGCTTAGGAATTAAGTTTTTTTGAGTGGGTTAAGTTGCACCCGATAGCTTGTGTTGCCATCACCCCTTCCTATAAGGATTTGCGTGTGTGGTGCTAACATATTGCTGGGCGACGCTTCCCTTTTTCTGTAGGGCTAGGGTTAGGTCTAAGCTTAGGATTTAAGTCTTTTTGAGTGGGTTAAGTTGCACCCGATAGCTTGTGTTGCCATCACCCCTTCCTATAAGGATTTGCGTGTGTGGTGCTAACATATTGCTGGGCGACGCTTCCCTTTTTCTGTAGGGCTAGGGTTAGGTTTAAGCTTAGGATTTAAGTCTTTTTGAGTGGGTTAAGTTGCACCCGATAGCTTGTGTTGCCATCACCCCTTCCTATAAGGATTTGCGTGTGTGGTGCTAACATATTGCTGGGCGACGCTTCCCTTTTTCTGTAGGGCTAGGGTTAGGTCTAAGCTTAGGATTTAAGTCTTTTTGAGTGGGTTAAGTTGCACCCGATAGCTTGTGTTGCCATCACCCCTTCCTATAAGGATTTGCGTGTGTGGTGCTAACATATTGCTGGGCGACGCTTCCCTTTTTCTGTAGGGCTAGGGTTAGGTTTAAGCTTAGGATTTAAGTCTTTTTGAGTGGGTTAAGTTGCACCCGATAGCTTGTGTTGCCATCACCCCTTCCTATAAGGATTTGCGTGTGTGGTGCTAACATATTGCTGGGCGACGCTTCCCTTTTTCTGTAGGGCTAGGGTTAGGTTTAAGCTTAGGATTTAAGTCTTTTTGAGTGGGTTAAGTTGCACCCGATAGCTTGTGTTGCCATCACCCCTTCCTATAAGGATTTGCATGTGTGGTGCTAACATATTGCTGGGCGACGCTTCCCTTTTTCTGTAGGGCTAGGGTTAGGTTTAAGCTTAGGATTTAAGTCTTTTTGAGTGGGTTAAGTTGCACCCGATAGCTTGTGTTGCCATCACCCCTTCCTATAAGGATTTGCGTGTGTGGTGCTAACATATTGCTGGGCGACGCTTCCCTTTTTCTGTAGGGCTAGGGTTAGGTTTAAGCTTAGGATTTAAGTCTTTTTGAGTGGGTTAAGTTGCACCCGATAGCTTGTGTTGCCATCACCCCTTCCTATAAGGATTTGCGTGTGTGGTGCTAACATATTGCTGGGCGACGCTTCCCTTTTTCTGTAGGGCTAGGGTTAGGTTTTATCTTAGGATTTAAGTATTTTTGAGTGGGTTAAGTTGCACCCGATAGCTTGTGTTGCCATCACCCCTTCCTATAAGGATTTGCGTGTGTGGTGCTAACATATTGCTGGGCGACGCTTCCCTTTTTCTGTAGGGCTAGGGTTAGGTTTTAGCTTAGGATTTAAGTATTTTTGAGTGGGTTAAGTTGCACCCGATAGCTTGTGTTGCCATCACCCCTTCCTATAAGGATTTGCGTGTGTGGTGCTAACATATTGCTGGGCGACGCTTCCCTTTTTCTGTAGGGCTAGGGTTAGGTTTAAGCTTAGGATTTAAGTCTTTTTTAGTGGTTTAAGTTGCACCCGATAGCTTGTGTTGCCATCACCCCTTCCTATAAGGATTTGCGTGTGTGGTGCTAACATATTGCTGGGCGACGCTTCCCTTTTTCTGTAGGGCTAGGGCTAGGTTTAAGCTTAGGATTTAAGTCTTTTTGAGTGGGTTAAGTTGCACCCGATAGCTTGTGTTGCCATCACCCCTTCCTATAAGGATTTGCGTGTGTGGTGCTAACATATTGCTGGGCGACGCTTCCCTTTTTCTGTAGGGCTAGGGTTAGGTTTAAGCTTAGGATTAAAGTCTTTTTGAGTGGGTTAAGTTGCACCCGATAGCTTGTGTTGCCATCACCCCTTCCTATAAGGATTTGCGTGTGTGGTGCTAACATATTGCTGGGCGACGCTTCCCTTTTTCTGTAGGGCTAGGGCTAGGTTTAAGCTTAGGATTTAAGTCTTTTTGTGTGGGTTAAGTTGCACCCGATAGCTTGTGTTGCCATCACCCCTTCCTATAAGGATTTGCGTGTGTGGTGCTAACATATTGCTGGGCGGCGCTTCCCTTTTTCTGTAGGGCTAGGGTTAGGTTTTATCTTAGGATTTAAGCATTTTTGAGTGGGTTAAGTTGCACCCGATAGCTTTTGTTGCCATCACCCCTTCCTATAAGGATTTGCGTGTGTGGTGCTAACATATTGCTGGGCGACGCTTCCCTTTTTCTGTAGGGCTAGGGCTAGGTTTAAGCTTAGGATTTAAGTCTTTTTGAGTGGGTTAAGTTGCACCCGATAGCTTGTGTTGCCATCACCCCTTCCTATAAGGATTTGCGTGTGTGGTGCTAACATATTGCTGGGCGACGCTTCCCTTTTTCTGTAGGGCTAGGGTTAGGTTTTATTTTAGGATTTAAGCATTTTTGAGTGGGTTAAGTTGCACCCGATAGCTTTTGTTGCCATCACCCCTTCCTATAAGGATTTGCGTGTGTGGTGCTAACATATTGCTGGGCGACGCTTCCCTTTTTCTGTAGGGCTAGGGTTAGGTTTTATCTTAGGATTTAAGTCTTTTTGAGTGGGTTAAGTTGCACCCGATAGCTTTTGTTGCCATCACTCATTCCTATAAGGATTTGCGTGTGTGGTGCTAACATATTGCTGGGCGATGCTTCCCTTTTTCTGTAGGGCTAGGGTTAGGTTTAAGCTTAGGATTTAAGTCTTTTTGAGTGGGTTAAGTTGCACCCGATAGCTTGTGTTGCCATCACCCCTTCCTATAAGGATTTGCGTGTGTGGTGCTAACATATTGCTAGGCGACGCTTCCCTTTTTCTGTAGGGCTAGGGTTAGGTTTAAGCTTAGGATTTAAGTATTTTTGAGTGGGTTAAGTTGCACCCGATAGCTTGTGTTGCCATCACCCCTTCCTATAAGGATTTGCGTGTGTGGTGCTAACATATTGCTGGGCGACGCTTCCCTTTTTCTGTAGGGCTAGGGTTAGGTTTAAGCTTAGGATTTAAGTATTTTTGAGTGGGTTAAGTTGCACCCGATAGCTTGTGTTGCCATCACCCCTTCCTATAAGGATTTGCGTGTGTGGTGCTAACATATTGCTGGGCGACGCTTCCCTTTTTCTGTAGGGCTAGGGTTAGGTTTTATTTTAGGATTTAAGCATTTTTGAGTGGGTTAAGTTGCACCCGATAGCTTTTGTTGCCATCACCCCTTCCTATAAGGATTTGCGTGTGTGGTGCTAACATATTGCTGGGCGACGCTTCCCTTTTTCTGTAGGGCTAGGGTTAGGTTTTATCTTAGGATTTAAGTCTTTTTGAGTGGGTTAAGTTGCACCCGATAGCTTTTGTTGCCATCACTCATTCCTATAAGGATTTGCGTGTGTGGTGCTAACATATTGCTGGGCGATGCTTCCCTTTTTCTGTAGGGCTAGGGTTAGGTTTAAGCTTAGGATTTAAGTCTTTTTGAGTGGATTAAGTTGCACCTGATAGCTTTTGTTGCCATCACCCCTTCCTATAAGGATTTGCGTGTGTGGTGCTAACATATTGCTGGGCGACGCTTCCCTTTTTCTGTAGGGCTAGGGTTAGGTTTAAGCTTATGATTTAAGTCTTTTTGAGTGGGTTAAGTTGCACCTGATAGCTTTTGTTGCCATCACCCCTTCCTATAAGGATTTGCGTGTGTGGTGCTAACATATTGCTGGGCGACGCTTCCCTTTTTCTGTAGGGCTAGGGTTAGGTTTAAGCTTAGGATTAAAGTATTTTTGAGTGGGTTAAGTTGCACCCGATAGCTTGTGTTGCCATCACCCCTTCCTATAAGGATTTGCGTGTGTGGTGCTAACATATTGCTGGGCGACGCTGCCCCTTTTCTGTAGGGCTTGGGTTAGGTTTAAGCTTAGGATTTAAGTATTTTTGAGTGGGTTAAGTTGCACCCGATAGCTTGTGTTGCCATCACCCCTTCCTATAAGGATTTGCGTGTGTGGTGCTAACATATTGCTGGGCGACGCTTCCCTTTTTCTGTAGGGCTAGGGTTAGGTTTAAGCTTAGGATTTAAGTCTTTTTGAGTGGGTTAAGTTGCACCCGATAGCTTGTGTTGCCATCACCCCTTCCTATAAGGATTTGCGTGTGTGGTGCTAACATATTGCTGGGCGACGCTTCCCTTTTTCTGTAGGGCTAGGGTTAGGTTTAAGCTTAGGATTTAAGTATTTTTGAGTGGGTTAAGTTGCACCCGATAGCTTGTGTTGCCATCACCCCTTCCTATAAGGATTTGCGTGTGTGGTGCTAACATATTTCTGGGCGACGCTTCCCTTTTTCTGTAGGGCTAGGGTTAGGTTTTTGGGGGCTCACGAATTTTTTAATCTTCAACGTTCAGGCCCCCTTGCACTCAGCCAAAGAACACACTGCCTGCCTACCCACGTTGCTTCCTCTTCATCTCCCTCCACACTGGTGTGCCGATTTTCAGGGCGCGACTGGATGAATATGAGGAGTGGTGAGGTGCGTTGCCTCAGTGAGCACTGGGTGATGCGAGCTCTTCCTTCGCATTCTGGCCAGCCAACTCGTGGAGTTCTTTGCCACCGGCATCTGTCTCTGTCTCTGGGACGCTTTCATGGTCTTCCTTTTTGACCGCGAAGCGGGCCCGAAGGGCCCGCTTCGCGGTCTATACATGTGACTGACTTTTTGTCCATATATATATATATATATATATATATATATATATATATATATATATATATATATATATATATATATATATCTTATTATATATGCGTGATGCCATTTTGGGAGGGGTACTTGGGCACGCTGGATTCGAAATATATCCTGGCATATGATACCTTTTTGGATAGATCTCAGCGAGTTATGCAACATATATTAGGCGCACTATGCTCCGATAAAACTGAAACCCAAATATGCTTGAAAATGTGTGCGATTTTGCCATTTTTGGCCATTTTTTGACTTTGAAACTTCATAGCTTGATCAGTTTTCAACTTTTCCTGGCGGACTTTTTTTTAAATTCAAGGCAAAACAATTCTCTTTTGAATTTCCCCTTTACTTTGTTAACTTTTTAAAATTATTTTAATGAAAAATGCAAATGAGTAAAGTCAATTTTGGCGATTTGGGCTCTACTCGGTGACCAGATGTTTCAAGATATTTATTTGGGAAATATTTGTTCTCATAGCTGACATCCATGACTTGTGCTAATAAGTCCAGCCACTAATCGTGTTATTCTGGACTGATATTTGGTTTGATTTAGGCTCATGTTCATGAACAGTAGCAAGTTAAACTTGCCAGTCCCTGGTGAGCTAAATAGATCATAAAGTGACATTTGAATGGGGCCAGAACACTCCCGGACTACTTTTTGGGACCGCCCAAAATTTCCTTTTCCAAAATTTTTTGGAGGCTTATCTTGGCCGTAGCGACCGATAGGGAGCTACTACGGCTACCACCATAAGTCGTGGAGTACCAAGGACTGACAATAGTACCAGGAGTCGGGCGTAGCCAACACAAGAACTTCAGAAAAACCCCCGTGAGTGTTCTGAACTTTCGGAAATGTCCGGGAGTGTCCTGGAGGGATTTGAATTACTGAGAATTTGATGGGAACCAGCATGCAGTTTGTACTTGGTTCAATGGTGTAGTGCATTATTGTGGACAATGGCCAAAACCAAAAGGTGGCCGCGCGAAGCGCGGCCACTTACCAATATTACTAGTATATATATATTTCTGTCTGGAATGGCCGGGGCCCTGCGAATTCTCAACGGATTTTGACGAACTTTTTTTTTTCCTGAAAGCTAAAGCTTGCCGCTTGGATCCTGGCAGGGTGGAACTGGTGCCCAATTATTTGAAACATCACTTTTTTGAGTAGAAAATTTTTGTTCCCTTACATTATACTTTTTGCTCTGTACTGGCTAAAGTTTTAAGATTTGAACAGAACACTTGAGTTTTTTTGTTCACAACTCATATATAACGGTTCCGAATCTGTGCTTACTTTTGAAATTGGTTGAGAAACCACAGACTTTTCCTTTTGAGTGAAGAATTGACATGTTTAACGGCTGAAAATTGCACACAAGACTTGAGTTTTTTTGTTCACAATTCATAACTGCTGATTCTAAATATGTGCTTACTTTTGAATTTGGTTGAGAAACCACAGACTTTTCCTTTTGAGTGAATAATTGTCATATTGAACAGCTGAAAATTGCACACAAGACTTGAGTTATTTTGTTCACAGTTCATAACTGCTGATTCTAAATATGTGCTTACTTTTGAATTTGGTTGATAATGCTCCCTCGCGCCAGCCCATCTTGCACTTCGCGGTCACCTATTGCGCTTTGCGCCATTATACTTGTTTCACTTGCTTTCTCCCACGTCCAGGCCTAAAATAGAAGAAAGAGTGCTTGAAATGCACGGAGCCAAAAAGCAATAGCAGCACGCTCTCCTACGACTCCAGGACGGGGAAGAAGCTGACAGATGAAGACGGATTCTTATAGGACAATTTGAAGGATGAAATACAATCGAAATACACCTGAAATACAATTGACACCTCCACTCCCTTCGCCAACCTCATCTACTCACCTTTCCACCGCCCCAAGCTTCCTCTCGTGTAGTTTCTCAATAATGTCGACTCCATTCCTCATTCCTAGCCCAAATACGTTTTGGAAGGTTTTCTCTGGTTTTCTTGCCAGCCGGATTTTCTTCAGCTCACTTTGCTCAAGCCTTTTATTTCTCATCCTTTGGATCTTTACGGATTGCTGTGAATCTTTACATTTTTCTTCTGCTCCAGTTTGCCTTTGCAGCTTTCTCTCGTAGCATGGAACAGAATGGTTTCGAGGAGTACTGGTGAAAGCAGGTTAAAGAAAGGGATCTTTGATATCGCGATCGCGAAGGTAGTCCAGGTAGCCCTGGGCTTTGTCCCAGCCGCTTGGCGCCGGGTAGCGGCTTTTGAAACCAGGCGCTTTGCCCTCCTTTCAATTTACTCCTCTCTTTGAGAATGATTCCCGAAAAATCTGAGAAAGGGAAACCTGAAGGCGGACAAAGATGTTGCAGAATCGGTACTTGACAACGCCAAAGCGACTGGCTCGAGCGTGCTTGCGATAGCCTTTGAAGATCATGCTATCTACGGCCAGAACTTCGGCTGCAAGAAAATTTCATTGCTTCCGTTCCTTCAGCTTTCGGAGAACTAACCGACATAGAGATCGGACGGGAACTCAATGGCATGCTGGTCAACTGCCTTCTTCATCGCCTCCCGTATCACCTGGGCAAGCATTGTGGGTGAAACTGTGGGGAAAGGTGAGGGTAAACCTCTGCCAGAATGACCGCGCCTTTACGGTTGGCGTGGTCCAGCTGTTTGAGGGCCTCGTGCACTTGCAGCTGATCCACGAGGTGGCAGACGTGCCAGAACTTCTTCGCCGAGTACTTCACGTTCTCCCGGTAGTGATACACTGCCTCAAATACCCAGCACCCTCATCAAAGCCTCATCTTTCGCAACAATCAGTGCCAAGAGAGCAAATGCGAATACCCCAGGCAGAGGCTTCCCGTCCTCGCCCAGGTAGCCGGGCGGCCAAACGACGGCGTTGTAGTGCTCCCACTTCTCCGGATTGGCCTCAGCCCAGGCCACCTTGTCGTCCTGGCGGGCTGGATCGCCCCGCTCCTTCCCAAAGTCCCAGGCTGGGGCGCGGAAGGCGTGCAGACATCGCTTCTCCACCTGCCATCAGATACGCCCGTTTTGAGGGCGTGTAGAGGTGGTTGAAGGGGACGGAGGTGAGGCGAGAGGTGGAGGCCAGGGATGCTGGCTGATGAGAGGCGGCTCTGAGCAAGGCCGGTAAATTGCTGAGCGCCCTTCTGCCAGCTCCAGACATTGTTCTGGACAATTGAAAGCAAGAGACGCATTATTGCAGAAGAATCCGCTGCTTGCTCAACCGAGCTTTCCACTGAGGACCTGAGGAAAGGCGGGTGTACGAATAAGAAAACGGCAAAACACAAGAATGGATCCATCGAAAAAGCTAGTCAGATCTGAAAATAAACGAAAAAAACAAGAACAAGAGCGAAAACTGGGTCAAAATCATTTTTACCGAAAAAAGTAAAAATCCAATATTTCCCTTGGTTATGATATAATATCTATACTTTTTGTCTTGGTAGTTTGATGGTCCATAATTCATAAACATTTCATGCTGTAGAATCCCCGCTAGACCAATTTTTCAAGATCCCAAAGATTTTGATGACAATGTATCAATGCGACGCCTCATCACCCACCAATGGGCATTATCGTCATTCCCGATTGCACCCTAGCCGCAACTTTTGTCCATAGCCTGGTCAACCTCTTCTACCTCCCTTTTCTCCGCTTCCACCAGAAGTTCGCGGGCCTCACCTGCACTGCCAAACGCATTTCAGCAGTTGGATTTTTATTATTGGAAAAATTTATCTTATGCAATCCTTCTAAGCTCTCTCTCAGTGTTCAGCATCCTTTTGCTATCATTTTTTCAGTCGTATTTCTTTTTTCATCTGGGACCTTCCAATGCCTGCCGCTATTAAATCATTTTGAAATGAAAAGTTTATGCTCCCAGACCCACAAAAAGTCATTTTACAGCTGTTCAAAGTGAGCGTTTTCTGTTAACTGGAACAATCTGTAGACAAACGGTTTCATTTCATTCACGCTTTTTTATGCATCATCTTGAAAAGAACTGAAATTTGCGTACAAATACACTGCGATCACGGGCTGGCCGAACTGATTGGAATTATAGGAGTCCACGTCTCCGCCACTAGGGCAACCTTCAAATTCTTCACCAAACTAGCCACCCAACAAAATGCGCACTCATACGCATTATTTTGTTTTAGTCAAAAAAAATTTGATATGGCTAACTAAGACTAACTGATAATCTAACTTGGTAGACTAACAAAGCGACTAACTAACTAAGATTTGATCAAAGTGGCAAACAAGTTTTGTATCTAGTTCTTGTAAATATCCAGTGACAAGGCTAAAATGCTATAGCATGAGCCGCTTATGAATTGTCAATCATCAAAAAGAACGAGACTAGGTGTGACAAAATCGTAATAAATTTTGATTAATATTATAAACCATTTTGAGTTAAAATTTTAACAGGTTCGTCTACAAAATCCACTGATCATTCATAAGCAGGCGGCAATTTATGGCAGGAATCCCGTCGCCTGGATTATTTCATTTTTTGGTTGTCTTCAGTTTTTGCTTAAAATATAAGTTATTTTTGAACTGTACTTATTTATAGAACAGTGTAAAATGTTGAAAATTCATGTCAAAGTTGAAGCGTGATACAGATTAGGATGAAAATTGATCATGTAGAATATGCCAGCAAAATTTAACTTTACCCTTCTATTTTTGATTTAATTTCAATTTTGTTGGGTTTTTTGTTACGCCTCATTTAGTAAATTTATAATTTCATCATACCTAAAAATTCAGAATTTGTTTATCCTATTTCAAATCGTTTTTCGTACATTTATTATTTTATTTATTTCAGAAGTTATATTTTCTATTTTATCTTTCACTAATTTTTGTCCTCTTTGTGCCAAAATTGCCGCCTGCTTATGAATGATCAGTGGATTTTGTAGACGAACCTGTTAAAATTTTAACTCAAAATGGTTTATAATATTAATCAAAATTTATTACGATTTTGTCACACCTAGTCTCGTTCTTTTTGATGATTGACAATTCATAAGCGGCTCATGCTATAGCATTTTAGCCTTGTCTAGATCTTGGCCATGTGGAAGAGATATCATATATTTACTTGCCACATGAACAAGGCTTTAAACAGTCATTGAAGGAAAATCCATCGCTTCGTGTTTTTGTTTGGTAGGTAATTCCATTTTCCATGAAGCTCAAACCTAACCTGACCAACAGTTTATAAAAATAAAAAAATGCGTAGTTTCACTAAATTGAATTAGGTTTTTTCAAACTTTCTAAACTACTAAGGCTAATATCACAATTTCACGATTTTCGCCATCTAGGTCTCACTGAGAGCTTTCGATTTAAATATATATTATAGGTTTCATCCAATATCCAAAGGGTTGGAGCTTGTGACATGCAACCATCCAAAAACTAGAGTGCCCATTCATAACTAGGGCGCTTTGCGCCATAGGATCTATCTACCACCAACCATTTATAGCTAGGTCGATGTCTCTAAGACCCCATAAAGCTCACAATAGAAAAAAGCTCACAAACCTATTGCAAACAAGCTAACCTGCGCATCAGTTTTAAAAAAATGCGCAGTTTGGCTTTATTGAAACATAAGCGAAATGGGTAGAACACAAAATTGAACCAAATCGCTCTCAAAAACTTGAATTGATTGGGAAATTTCTCCATGGTACTTATTACGAAAATAGCACCACTGAAAAGCTGTAACAATTTGCTAAAACACGTAATTCTTGGATTTTTGAATTTCGCTTTTGTTCTAAAATTAGAGCACTTTAAAGACAGAGAAGTCATATTTTTAACCTTTTTTTCAAGTCTTTTCAAAATTTCTAAAATTCTAAGGCTAAAATCAAAATTCCACGATTTTCCTCATCGAGATCTTCTTACAAGCTTTCGATTGGTGTATAAATGTCCATGGTTTCATTCAACATCCAAGGCGCTGAACCTCATGACACGCGACCACCCAAAAACTCGATCACCCATTCATAACTAGGGCGCTGTCGCGCCCTAGGACTAGGGCGCTTTCGCGCCCTAGGATTTGGCTGGCCAACTACTTACTACCTGAGCATCAATTTAATCTTTTAGGAGTATTAAACAAACGGAATATATGTTTTTCAAAATTTTTCCCATCTGGAGCAGACATTGGGCTTTCGATTGATGTATATATGTCCAAGAGTAAACCATGCACTCCTTCAATCAATTTGTTTATATGCAACCATGCAAAAACTCGATCACCCATTCATAACTCTTGGGCGCTGTCTGTCGCGCCCTAGAACAAGAAGCTCAAACCTATTGCATGCAAGCTAACCTGACCATCAGTTTAGAAAGAACTGCGCAGTTTCACTAAATTGAAACATTAGGAAAATGGGTAGACGGCAAAATCGAGCAAAATCTCTCTCACAAACGTGAATTGATTGAGAAATTTTGCCAGAAAACTTATGCCACCAAATATATCACCAGATGGGCCAGAAAATTTCCTAAAACACGTAATTCTTCGATTTTTAAATTTCGCTTCTGTTCTCAAATGCCACCCATGCAAAGTTTGAGATATCTCTATTTTTCCCGTTTTTATGCATATTTTAGTAAATAATTAAAATTCAGAGGCCTAATTCAAAATTACACGATTTTCGTCATCTGGAGCACAATAAAAGCTTTCGATTGGTGTATATATGTCCATGGTTTCATCCAATATCCAAGGCGCTGAACCTCGGGACACGCGACGACCCAAAAACTCGATCACCCATTCATAACTAGGGCGCTGTCGCGCCCTAGGATTGTAGGATAGCAGGCTTGAACCTCGGCGGCGAGTAGGATGTAGGCTTCCTTGGCGGGGTTGAACTTGTTTCCGGTGGTCATGGCGAGCTCATCCAGAGTCCTGCCTTTGGTGCGGATGGCGACGTCGTCGTCAACGACTGCCCAGAAGCCATCGCCTTGCTGCCCAGTGAAAACGTAGTGCCCGCTTTTGCTATCCGAACCCTTGTGGAGTATGGCCCCGATCACTTTGAACTGGCGCTCTTCAACCTTCTAGTTCATATCAATCCTTGGTTCGAATTTTGAATGAGTCGCCGAATTTCAATGGAGCGTCATGTTTTTTAACGCCTCCGTTTGGGACGCAGAGATGGGACGATGAAAAGGACGTCAAACGAATAAAGCATTTCCTCAAAAGTCGCCAATTATGAGCATTACGTAGAATGAGTGGAAAAGGAAGAACTTAGAACAATCTTGGAGGTGTTGGTGGTCGGGCGCTGGCAGGTGGGACAAAGTAGAGCCTCCGCCACTAACTCCAGATCGCTTAGCTGGTCGAAGCAGGACTGGAGGCCAAGGGAGGATTTAGGAAGGGGGGGAGGGAGACATTTCGCCACCCCCCCCCCCGAACAGATTTTTTGGGTGCTGTTGCGAGAATTTTTGTCGCTATTTTTCCTTCTCCGAAACAAAACTCTATATCCGCCGCCGCCCTTGCTGGAGGCTGTCCTTTGTGAGGTCAAGGGTGAGGCAATTGTAGTACTCCATATTGCTGACACGTGACTCCAGGCAAACGCTGCAGATGTAAAACTATACCTTCTGACCAAGTAATACCAGACTTTTCAAAAATATGAAAAAAGTCTTTTTTCAAATTAAAAAATATATGAACATTCTAGCTCTAGGCAATTGTTTTACATATTTTAAATCAAACGAAAATAAAACTGTTCGGTTACAAGATGCTCAGCTTGGCTATTCGTGCCTTCTCATGTTCTTCTTTTGGCTGGATTTGACATGCTCTCTAAAATGCTTGATATCATTTATTTCTTAGCCACAATTGCCGCCCTGCTTTCCCATTCGCTTATTTGCCTGGTATAGTTTCTGATTATTGAAGTGCCCCCTTAGGTGCAAACCGATCTAAAGTCGAGATAGTATGATCGTAATCAGATCACACACAAAATGTCAGTGGTCAATCGACAGAACAGGGTTTTCATTTAGCCCTGAAAGCTGTAAAAAGGATAAAGACAAATCTCCATCGCCGCCAACGACCCTGGCCTTAGA
Source organism: Ptycholaimellus sp. GST1_10 (assembly GCA_030248095.1). Lineage (NCBI taxonomy): Eukaryota > Metazoa > Nematoda > Chromadorea > Chromadorida > Chromadoridae > Ptycholaimellus > Ptycholaimellus sp. GST1_10. Next base: position 74,698 of record JASANA010003882.1, read on the forward strand.
ACGTCGGGGCCTTTTGAGATTGGCTGGCACTGGGGAACATGTGGCGTTGTGTGTCCAGAGCAGTGTGGCCCAACATGGGTCAAAATGTGCGAACCCGAACGGGGGGCTCGTTCGCAAAGCAGGTTCGCAAATGCGAACCTTAAAATCCTCAAACGGGGCATGTTCGAACCTAACATGGTCAAACATGGGTATTTTTTGCGAACATGCCCTAATTATTCATATTTTTGCCTAAAAACGCCTGGAAATGACGTATTTTGAACAGGCGCGTTGCGGGGCATCTCCAGGGCATGCATTACGGACTGTACGGTAGATGAGGCAATGCCCTGGGCCCTGGAATGGAGCTGACACTGTAAAATCATTAATGCCCCAATTAGCCCAGAGAAATCCATATTATGGATTATTATTATGTCCATTATTATTATTATTATTATTATTATTATTATTATTATGTCCTGGACAAGCCAAGGATTTCTCCACATGTCTCTTGCCATATAACTTAGAAATTGATACATAGGACTGCCTTGAATTAAAGCCCAAAATTAAAGCGATTTATTAGGGAAAATGTCAAAATATCAACTTTGGTTTTTGAAATATCAGGCTACTGTATTTGTGTAACATTGGGAAAATGGCTCACGCCTGGTCCCCCCCCCCCCCCCATGGCCATTACCCCCCCCCCCCCCACCATGGAGGGTTATCTCATGGGGGGGGGGGACCAGGTGTCAATTTCGGTTTTTGAAACATCAGGCTCATAGAGTTGTGTAAAATTAAAAAAATCCAATTTTAAGGCCAGATTCGTGTTCTGCGTCAAAATTGGGCCCCAAAATCAGAACAAATAAACACTGGAAATGGCGAAAAACAAATTGTTTCCGCCAAGTTCCAAAATCAGGGCTTCATGCGGCCAACTTACCCAACATCCTCTGAAAGAATGGACCAATTCGGTTGAGAAACCATTGAGAATTTCATGTTTATATAGGTATATATATATATATATATAGCCTCAAAGGTCAAATACAGGTGAATCCTTAGTAATGCCTCCTGGGCCTAGTCCTGGGCGGCAGTTCAAAAATTAACTTTTTGTAAAATTAATAGCGAATTAAAACAACACATTAAAAAATATAATTAAAGTAACATATCAAGTGATGAACGGTTGTGAGTTGTGACACGTTTTAATAAAATGATTTAAATGTAAAAATGTAATGTAAACTTCTAAATAATTAACACAATTGTATATATTCAACAAAGAAGATAATTCATGATACATCTATCGATTTACTTTATATAACAATGCATTTTGATAAAAAATCATGTAATTCTGAACAAAATAACCCTCCTCAATCATTTATTAATGATAATAATAGTAAAAAAATATTTCGCACACTAAAGTTTTGGGGCTGGGACATAATTTGCACCTTCAAAATGGGGAAATTACTGCTTGATCCCGTTCGCGACCCCGTTCGCAAACATGTGCGAACAAGGCCCCGTTTGAGCCCCGTTCGGGCCCCGTTCGCAAAAAGCATGTTCGAACGTTAAAAATGCTGCGAACGCGAACGCGAACGCGAACGGGGGGGGGCCCGTTCGCAAACTGGGCCACACTGGTCCAGAGCAGTCTACGTCATCATCGCCGCCAACGACCCTGGCCCCTTTGGGGAACATGTGGCGTTCGGTGTCCAGCGCAGTTCAAGCGTCATTCACCCTTCACTTATGCCTATGCCTATACGTTAAATTTTGCCTTCTTCTAAAGTATATGAATGCTCGGGGGAAAAAGGGTTAGGCCCTCTGCATTTGGGTCTCATTCTGAGTTGGAATTGACGTTTGTCCATTTTGTGCTTTGGTTCAAATTCCATTTCTGGATAGACCTGTGTCGAGCCACCTGGGCTTTAGGTCAAACTCTAGGCTTGGATAGACTTACGTCTAGCCACTTAGCGTTTGGCTTAAACTCTGGGCTAGGATAGACCTGTGTCGAGCCACCTGGCATTTGAATCGAACATAAGTTTGGCTCAAACTAACTTTGGGTAACATTCTGGGTTGGGATTGACGTTTGTCCATCTTGTGCTTGGTTCAAATTCCATTTCTGGATAGACCTGTGTCGAGCCACCTGGGCTTTAGGTCAAACTCTAGGCTTGGATAGACTTACGTCTAGCCACTTAGCGTTTGGCTTAAACTCTGGGCTAGGATAGACCTGTGTCGAGCCACCTGGCATTTGAATCGAACATAAGTTTGGCTCAAACTAACTTTGGTCTCATTCTGGGTTGGGATTGACGTTTGTCCATCTTGTGCTTGGTTCAAATTCCATTTCTGGATAGACCTGTGTCGAGCCACCTGGGCTTTAGGTCAAACTCTAGGCTTGGATAGACTTACGTCTAGCCACTTAGCGTTTGGCTTAAACTCTGGGCTAGGATAGACCTGTGTCGAGCCACCTGGCATTTGAATCGAACATAAGTTTGGCTCAAACTAACTTCGAATTCCCCGGGTTGGGTCTCATTCTGGGTTGGGATTGACGTTTGTCCATCTTGTGCTTGGTTCAAATTCCATTTCTGGATAGACCTGTGTCGAGCCACCTGGGCTTTAGGTCAAACTCTAGGCTTGGATAGACTTACGTCTAGCCACTTAGCATTTGGCTTAAACTCTGGGCTAGGATAGACCTGTGTCGAGCCACCTGGCATTTGAATCGAACATAAGTTTGGCTCAAACTAACTTCGAATTCCCCGGGTTTGGGTCTCATTCTGGGTTGGGATTGACGTTTGTCCATCTTGTGCTTGGTTCAAATTCCATTTCTGGATAGACCTGTGTCGAGCCACCTGGGCTTTAGGTCAAACTCTAGGATTGGATAGACTTACGTCTAGCCACTTAGCGTTTGGCTTAAACTCTGGGCTAGGATAGACCTGAGTCGAGCCACCTGGCATTTGAATCGAACATAAGTTTGGCTCAAACTAACTTCGAATTCCCCGGGTTTGGGTCTCATTCTGGGTTGGGATTGGTTCAAATTCCATTTCTGGATAGACCTGTGTCGAGCCACCTGGGCTTTAGGTCAAACTCTAGGCTTGGATAGACTTACGTCTAGCCACTTAGCGTTTGGCTTAAACTCTGGGCTAGGATAGACCTGTGTCGAGCCACCTGGCATTTGAATCGAACATAAGTTTGGCTCAAACTAACTTCGAATTCCCCGGGTTTGGGTCTCATTCTGGGTTGGGATTGACGTTTGTCCATCTTGTGCTTGGTTCAAATTCCATTTCTGGATAGACCTGTGTCGAGCCACCTGGGCTTTAGGTCAAACTCTAGGCTTGGATAGACTTACGTCTAGCCACTTAGCGTTTGGCTTAAACTCTGGGCTAGGATAGACCTGTGTCGAGCCACCTGGCATTTGAATCGAACATAAGTTTGGCTCAAACTAACTTCGAATTCCCCGGGTTTGGGTCTCATTCTGGGTTGGGATTGACGTTTGTCCATCTTGTGCTTGGTTCAAATTCCATTTCTGGATAGACCTGTGTCGAGCCACCTGGGCTTTAGGTCAAACTCTAGGCTTGGATAGACTTACGTCTAGCCACTTAGCGTTTGGCTTAAACTCTGGGCTAGGATAGACCTGTGTCGAGCCACCTGGCATTTGAATCGAACATAAGTTTGGCTCAAACTAACTTCGAATTCCCCGGGTTTGGGTCTCATTCTGGGTTGGGATTGACGTTTGTCCATCTTGTGCTTGGTTCAAATTCCATTTCTGGATAGACCTGTGTCGAGCCACCTGGGCTTTAGGTCAAACTCTAGGCTTGGATAGACTTACGTCTAGCCACTTAGCGTTTGGCTTAAACTCTGGGCTAGGATAGACCTGTGTCGAGCCACCTGGCATTTGAATCGAACATAAGTTTGGCTCAAACTAACTTCGAATTCCCCGGGTTTGGGTCTCATTCTGGGTTGGGATTGACGTTTGTCCATCTTGTGCTTGGTTCAAATTCCATTTCTGGATAGACCTGTGTCGAGCCACCTGGGCTTTAGGTCAAACTCTAGGCTTGGATAGACTTACGTCTAGCCACTTAGCGTTTGGCTTAAACTCTGGGCTAGGATAGACCTGTGTCGAGCCACCTGGCATTTGAATCGAACATAAGTTTGGCTCAAACTAACTTCGAATTCCCCGGGTTTGGGTCTCATTCTGGGTTGGGATTGACGTTTGTCCATCTTGTGCTTGGTTCAAATTCCATTTCTGGATAGACCTGTGTCGAGCCACCTGGGCTTTAGGTCAAACTCTAGGCTTGGATAGACTTACGTCTAGCCACTTAGCGTTTGGCTTAAACTCTGGGCTAGGATAGACCTGTGTCGAGCCACCTGGCATTTGAATCGAACATAAGTTTGGCTCAAACTAACTTCGAATTCCCCGGGTTTGGGTCTCATTCTGGGTTGGGATTGACGTTTGTCCATCTTGTGCTTGGTTCAAATTCCATTTCTGGATAGACCTGTGTCGAGCCACCTGGGCTTTAGGTCAAACTCTAGGCTTGGATAGACTTACGTCTAGCCACTTAGCGTTTGGCTTAAACTCTGGGCTAGGATAGACCTGTGTCGAGCCACCTGGCATTTGAATCGAACATAAGTTTGGCTCAAACTAACTTCGAATTCCCCGGGTTTGGGTCTCATTCTGGGTTGGGATTGACGTTTGTCCATCTTGTGCTTGGTTCAAATTCCATTTCTGGATAGACCTGTGTCGAGCCACCTGGGCTTTAGGTCAAACTCTAGGCTTGGATAGACTTACGTCTAGCCACTTAGCATTTGGCTTAAACTCTGGGCTAGGATAGACCTGTGTCGAGCCACCTGGCATTTGAATCGAACATAAGTTTGGCTCAAACTAACTTTGGTCTCATTCTGGGTTGGGATTGACGTTTGTCCATCTTGTGCTTGGTTCAAATTCCATTTCTGGATAGACCTGTGTCGAGCCACCTGGGCTTTAGGTCAAACTCTAGGATTGGATAGACTTACGTCTAGCCACTTAGCGTTTGGCTTAAACTCTGGGCTAGGATAGACCTGAGTCGAGCCACCTGGCATTTGAATCGAACATAAGTTTGGCTCAAACTAACTTCGAATTCCCCGGGTTTGGGTCTCATTCTGGGTTGGGATTGACGTTTGTCCATCTTGTGCTTGGTTCAAATTCCATTTCTGGATAGACCTGTGTCGAGCCACCTGGGCTTTAGGTCAAACTCTAGGCTTGGATAGACTTACGTCTAGCCACTTAGCGTTTGGCTTAAACTCTGGGCTAGGATAGACCTGTGTCGAGCCACCTGGCATTTGAATCGAACATAAGTTTGGCTCAAACTAACTTCGAATTCCCCGGGTTTGGGTCTCATTCTGGGTTGGGATTGACGTTTGTCCATCTTGTGCTTGGTTCAAATTCCATTTCTGGATAGACCTGTGTCGAGCCACCTGGGCTTTAGGTCAAACTCTAGGCTTGGATAGACTTACGTCTAGCCACTTAGCATTTGGCTTAAACTCTGGGCTAGGGTAGGATAGACCTGTGTCGAGCCACCTGGCATTTGAATCGAACATAAGTTTGGCTCAAACTAACTTTGGTCTCATTCTGGGTTGGGATTGACGTTTGTCCATCTTGTGCTTGGTTCAAATTCCATTTCTGGATAGACCTGTGTCGAGCCACCTGGGCTTTAGGTCAAACTCTAGGCTTGGATAGACTTACGTCTAGCCACTTAGCGTTTGGCTTAAACTCTGGGCTAGGATAGACCTGTGTCGAGCCACCTGGCATTTGAATCGAACATAAGTTTGGCTCAAACTAACTTCGAATTCCCCGGGTTTGGGTCTCATTCTGGGTTGGGATTGACGTTTGTCCATCTTGTGCTTGGTTCAAATTCCATTTCTGGATAGACCTGTGTCGAGCCACCTGGGCTTTAGGTCAAACTCTAGGCTTGGATAGACTTACGTCTAGCCACTTAGCGTTTGGCTTAAACTCTGGGCTAGGATAGACCTGTGTCGAGCCACCTGGCATTTGAATCGAACATAAGTTTGGCTCAAACTAACTTCGAATTCCCCGGGTTTGGGTCTCATTCTGGGTTGGGATTGACGTTTGTCCATCTTGTGCTTGGTTCAAATTCCATTTCTGGATAGACCTGTGTCGAGCCACCTGGGCTTTAGGTCAAACTCTAGGCTTGGATAGACTTACGTCTAGCCACTTAGCGTTTGGCTTAAACTCTGGGCTAGGATAGACCTGTGTCGAGCCACCTGGCATTTGAATCGAACATAAGTTTGGCTCAAACTAACTTCGAATTCCCCGGGTTTGGGTCTCATTCTGGGTTGGGATTGACGTTTGTCCATCTTGTGCTTGGTTCAAATTCCATTTCTGGATAGACCTGTGTCGAGCCACCTGGGCTTTAGGTCAAACTCTAGGCTTGGATAGACTTACGTCTATCCATTTAGCGTTTGGCTTAAACTCTGGGCTAGGATAGACCTGTGTCGAGCCACCTGGCATTTGAATCGAACATAAGTTTGGCTCAAACTAACTTCGAATTCCCCGGGTTTGGGTCTCATTCTGGGTTGGGATTGACGTTTGTCCATCTTGTGCTTGGTTCAAATTCCATTTCTGGATAGACCTGTGTCGAGCCACCTGGGCTTTAGGTCAAACTCTAGGCTTGGATAGACTTACGTCTAGCCACTTAGCGTTTGGCTTAAACTCTGGGCTAGGATAGACCTGTGTCGAGCCACCTGGCATTTGAATCGAACATAAGTTTGGCTCAAACTAACTTCGAATTCCCCGGGTTTGGGTCTCATTCTGGGTTGGGATTGACGTTTGTCCATCTTGTGCTTGGTTCAAATTCCATTTCTGGATAGACCTGTGTCGAGCCACCTGGGCTTTAGGTCAAACTCTAGGCTTGGATAGACTTACGTCTAGCCACTTAGCGTTTGGCTTAAACTCTGGGCTAGGATAGACCTGTGTCGAGCCACCTGGCATTTGAATCGAACATAAGTTTGGCTCAAACTAACTTCGAATTCCCCGGGTTTGGGTCTCATTCTGGGTTGGGATTGACGTTTGTCCATCTTGTGCTTGGTTCAAATTCCATTTCTGGATAGACCTGTGTCGAGCCACCTGGGCTTTAGGTCAAACTCTAGGCTTGGATAGACTTACGTCTAGCCACTTAGCGTTTGGCTTAAACTCTGGGCTAGGATAGACCTGTGTCGAGCCACCTGGCATTTGAATCGAACATAAGTTTGGCTCAAACTAACTTCGAATTCCCCGGGTTTGGGTCTCATTCTGGGTTGGGATTGACGTTTGTCCATCTTGTGCTTGGTTCAAATTCCATTTCTGGATAGACCTGTGTCGAGCCACCTGGGCTTTAGGTCAAACTCTAGGCTTGGATAGACTTACGTCTAGCCACTTAGCGTTTGGCTTAAACTCTGGGCTAGGATAGACCTGTGTCGAGCCACCTGGCATTTGAATCGAACATAAGTTTGGCTCAAACTAACTTCGAATTCCTCGGGTTTGGGTCTCATTCTGGGTTGGGATTGACGTTTGTCCATCTTGTGCTTGGTTCAAATTCCATTTCTGGATAGACCTGTGTCGATGGCTTTTGCGTGGGTCCATCAACAAAAAATAAAAAAATTAAATTCAAAGTACCAATAGTCACAAGGAATTTTATTGGTGCTAAATGGTGCTAAAGTTTTTCTGAGCTAAAATTGGGCTTATGTAATAGTAAATGGACTCTTGGCCGCGCAATTCTTGATATAGGCCGATGTAATAAATATTTGATCAACCAAATGCGGTTTTTTTTCATAGTTGAACATGGCGTTGGGAAAACCTCGAAAATTGTTTCATGTCGAGAGTGTAGAATGGAGAGAATTTACTCCAAGTATTTGTGGGCGTCCTGCTGCGAAGCCCCGTCAAATTCGTGATGCGGAATCCTGATGTTTCAAAAATTCAAAAAAAAATTTAAACATGCATAAATTCATGGTTTTTCATTGAAATCTGCTGAATTGTGGCATGGAGGTTCAATTGGGTGGTATCTTGGCAACAGCCGAAAAAACCTTCAGAAGTCCAGTTCAGCCTAGTCTGCGCCGGAGATGCGGCCTGTGTCGACGGATTTTGCGTGGGTCCATCAACAACTAGTGCGCCCAGTACAAGCCCACTGACTGTGGATGACTGCGGAGACCTGCCCTGCGTCTACTTCACGATCGCAGTCATCCGCTGCGCCTACAACTTCCACCGCCAGCCGGTCCCCGGGGTCTCGGCCAACGCGACCGGCCTCAACGTCCCCTACGGCTACACGCAGAGTCTGCGAGTACCACTACTACCTGGGCGCCACCGTCGTCAAGGTCATGGACCCGGACAAGGCTGGCTACTTCCCCCTCGTCTCTGCTCAGGTTCCTCCTCATACCCCTTCTTACCCTCATCACCCCTGAGCTTACACTCCTGAATGGGGCCCTCCCTGTAGGTGGAGGTGGAGGATGAGATGGGGCGGCCCTGCCAGGCGATGTGCTACCAGGCCTCCACGAAGCAGTACGCGAGCTGCTCCTCCAACAAACTGCGTCTGTCCAGCAATACCTGCTACTCCGACGCAGTCCAGTATCGATCGAGTGTCAAGGGAGGCGCTGGAGGCCCTGTGGACCAACGAAGGCCACCGCCGGAAACGCCTGCCCGACTACCTGCTTTTCCATTGCTAGGGATTAGGTCGGTTTTACTTACAAACGCTCTACGCTCTCCTTACAAACGGGCTTTTAATCCACATTCCAGTCCTTTTTCTTTTTCATTTTTCGAATAAAGCTCTAAAGAACAGGAGATGAATATACTGCTAGAAAGCTTTGCTTAGCTTAGCTGAAAGAATAGAGAGACGCTTCAGGTAAGGCTTACAAATAGGGTGGAAAAATCGATTTTTCAAGTCAGATAAACATTAAAACACGTTTGTAGAGCTGGTTTTTGGGATTTTGTTCCCGTTGGAATTGAAAAATACCTATCCTAGCCACAAAGTTATGGCCAAAAATTTAAATTGGGTCAGATATTTTGAGTCAAAATGCGAAATATGCTATTTCTTCATATTACCATCTATGAGTTTTTAAAGCGTTTTGCATAAAATTTAGCACAATATGGGCAACTATCAGTCGCAACGTTTAGTAAAATCATCTTCTTTAATTTGGGAACAACAGCGTATTTGCGTTGGGAAATTGTTAGTGGGGATCAACACTAGAAGGATAAATAGTGGAGTTCTTAAAATACCAAAGCTTTAGGGTATTCCTGAATAAAACCAATAACAGTTCTTTCACCAGCAGACCTGTCAAAATTTTCAACACAGATTGTACACAAAAATTGCCAAACCAGCTGATTCGGAACGTTTTTAATTGGTCAGTTTCTGTCAGCTTTCTGCAGTCTTTGGAATATTTCTGTCATTGGAAACGAATTCTTTCACCAGCTCGTTTGTTAAAATTTTCAAAACAGCTTGCTAAAGTAATTGCTAAAACAGCTTTACCGAATTGTCATGCATGCTTCAAAATGCTATAAATATCAGCAACAGTTCGAAGCCTTCACTCAAGCGAAATTGGGCAGTTTTCACAAACGTTTCACTATGCGCTGTCAACAGTTGATCGTGCTTGCGACTTTGCTCTGCATCGCACTGGCCGAAACCAACTCTGGTTTTCTTATATTTGAAAAATAGTATGATTCGCTAAAGTTGAATTTAAATGACGAACATCTGACATCTATAGAGTTTCCACCTTTATAAACTAAATTGGGCTGGCGCGAGGGAGCAAAGCGACTGTCAGCGCCCAACCCCTATTTTCGACCCAGGTGTATGTTTTGAGGGTTATTGCTAGATCTTAATTTTGATAAGGCTGCTGCTCACCACTGAAAGCTCCAATAGTTTTGAATCTTTTACCATTGGTAAGAGTAACATCAAATTGTCCAAAACTCGCGAGAAATATCTTGAAAGCTGCAGAACTCTAGAAAAAATCGCTCAAAGCCATTTGTCCGAACTCCTTCTTCTCCTCTTCCTCCTTCTCCTCCTCCGCATCTATTCAATGGACGATAGTAGGTATTCACTCGGCCAACAGTAAAGTGTCCACTTGCCCAGGTCCGCAGGTAATTCTTCATGAGATTATAGGTTATTTCAATGAGGTCAACTGTACGCCTGTGTGGTCAAGTGGTTAGGGGTATATTCTTGATTATATATTTAAAATAGATTTTATTAGGTAAATAAATAGATAATAAATAAATAAATAGATAATAAGTAAATAAAAAATATAACAAAAAGCAAATTTTCAAAAATGAAAAATAAATACAATACAATTTTATTGGCAAACAAACAAATTTTTGAGAAATTTTTCTCGGCTTAATTTAGGGCAATCGATTTTTGGGAAAAAAGCTTTATTTTTGACCAACCGATGGTACCAAATATTTGCTCAACTTTAAATGCACAACAATTAAAATGAATTAAAATGAATCCATGAAAAGGATTCAAACGTGCTAGATTCATCCAACAGTCCAATCGCTTACACCACTACACCACATGGCTTTTATTAGTTTACATGATCAGTTAAGAATAAATAAATACATGACCCGGGAGGGGGGTGGCGGAATAAATGCGGAGGTGTATAAAAAAATGAATAGATGTGGAGGAGAAGGTGCAGGAGAAGGTGCAGGAGAAGGAGGAGTTCGGCCATATAGTTTTTTGCACTTTTCATAATAAAATAAATCATTTTATGCAAAAGTCAAAAGATAAACTATAGTCAATTCAATGTTGCTCTTTCCAATGTAAAAGGAATCAAAACGATTAAAGCTTCCTGTGACGAGCAGCAGCCTTATCAAAATTGAGATCTAGCAATAACCCCCAAAACGTACACCTGGGTCGAAAAGAGGGGCTGGGCGCTGACGGTTGAAACTTAATTTTTCTGGCTTCTAATACTTCCATCTATGGAAGACCGGTAACCAGGGCATAATCAGAAAAAAGGCAAACATTTTCCTAGACCTTTGGTTTCCCACAGTCATACAGCGTCCACCAATCCAAGGACATCAGAGACCTGCGTTTTCAATATCTAAAAACGGGCAAGATTTGCTTAGCTGGACCTTTGGGCAGCTGCGGTTCTCAGGGAATGCAAAAAAGCAAAAGCTGAATAAAACGGAATCCTTGCGAACCTTTTATTCAGACATCGTCAGAAGCCAATCTTCCAAAAGCTTTGACCAAAATGAGGCTACTGCTAATGCTCTGTGTTCTCTGCCTCATGTCCGAGATTGTATTGCCGACCAAACTAGGTTAGTTCCTACAAAGTTTCCAATCAAGCTGTAAGGTGACAAAAACGCACCAATTACTCCCTCCTTCTCCTCCCAGTCACGCTAAGAATATTTAAACGTCAAGAATGCAAAGTGCAAAAAAATGCACAAAACTGATAGCTCAAATTTGAGTGGTTTGGGTCGGTCTAAAACCGCGTTAAAAGTCAGAATTTTGTGGTCATTTTGCCCAAATTCCCCGCCGAAACAAAATTCTATATCCCCCCTTGTGCTCTACCATTTCAAAAGGTTTGGGCCATAAACCAGCTAAATCTGAACCGAATTCAACACTTTTTTTGTCTGCTTAGGCTAAATAAAGCTAAAAGCCTCAAGTTTTGACGGGATATGCACATTTCTTGGCGACAGCCGAGAATACCTTGTTTGCTTAGCCAGATTTATGAATTGCATTGCAGATGGAAATGAATATCACGTTCGCGTGAAGCGTATGTTTCCCGCTGGGCATCAGTCAAGTGGATTTCGCCTTCGGCTTCCACGACCCAGGACATTCAGGCCAGGACAATTCTTCGGGTCAAGGGGACGTAAAACGTGATAAAGTTTGCGTTTTGGTTGGTCTGTCATGAGCCGCATAAAATGAATATTATGCTGTTAAGCTCATCGAAACACAAACTCAACAGAAGACTTTTGCCCTGAAAATGCAAAAGCTTTAAAACTGCCATTTAGAAAGCCCAGATAGAAGAAAAAAATAAAAGTTCATTTACCGGGTGCGGTGCGCCAATTTTGACAAAATTTGAACCTCAATATTTCTGGCCCAGAATGAGATACATGCTTGAGTTATATAATTTTGAGTGAGAGGTTGAGCTGTCACACATTTTTAGCTGTCACACATTTTATCATAATTGGCGCGCCGCACCCGCAGCAATAAATAAATTGCGTTATGGAGGCTGCAATAACCACGGGCCGAGAAAAAGCATAGTTTGAGTTTGCTAGAGCTTTGCGATGACCTGTCTTCGCTTCAAAATTACAAACTTTTTAAGTTAACGTTTTTACTACACTCATGTACTACGCATATCATAGCCTTAGTTGAGTCTTTCCGGCTTCATCGCCCGACAGTACACACAAATGGAAGAACTCGGCTGACTCCAAGGACCCCCCTAAGACTTACACCCCCCAATGGGGTTACACCCCCCCCCCAAGAATTACACCCCCCCCAAGAATTACACCCACCCCCATGAATTGCAAATAGCGTTCAGTACAGTACAGTTATGTATATATGTATAGCTATACAGTACAGCTATATATATGTATGTCTGGAAATGCTGTCCACGGGCGAATTCTCAACGGATCTTGACAAACTTTTGTTTTCCCGAAAGGTAATACTATTTTAGGAAGATCTGGAGGGGTAGACCCGGAATCTGAGCATTTGAAACACTTTTTTGGGTAGAAAGGCCAGAAAATTGCAATATACAGTTTTTGCGCTGTAGCACCGGTAATCTTGAGAATTGCACAGACAACTTGAGTTTTTTTGTTCACAAGTCATATATAGCGATTCCAAATCTGTGCTTACTTTTGAAAATGGTTGAGAAACCACAGACTTACCCTCTTGAGTGACAAACTTTCACGCAAGGCAATGGCATCAATAATCAGTAACAGCTGAACGACTAAGAATTGAACAAAGGACTTGAGTTTTTTTGTTCACAAGTCATATATAGCGATTCCAAATCTGTGCTTACTTTTGAAAATGGTTGAGAAACCACAGACTTACCCTCTTGAGTGACAAACTTTCATGCAAGGCAATGGCATCAATAATCAGTAACATCTGAACGGCTAAGAATTGAACAAAGGACTTGTGTTTTTTTGTTCACAAGTCATATATAGCGATTCCAAATCTGTGCTTACCTTTGAAAATGGGTGAGAAATCACAGAGTGCCCTTTGGAGTGACAAAATTCCATGCATTCATATTGTAAGCTGGAAGGTAGTGTGCTCCGCGGTCACCTATTGCGCCTTGCGCCATATACTTGTTTGATTTTCAAATAGTGCGCAGTACAGTAAAATCAAAAAACTGAACTGTATATTAGATGAACAAATATGCCGCTATACTGTACTGTACACTAGAAAAACTAAAAACTGTCAAATAGTGTCCAGTACAGTACAGGTTGATTTTCAAATAGTGCACAGTTCAGTTTTCATAGTGCGCAGTTCAGTTTCCAAAAAAAAACTGTACTGGGCCTTAGTTGAGATAAAAAAAATCATTTTTTATGTTAAGAAGAGCGCAGTTCATTTTCATTTTTTTATCTCAAGTAACACTAATTGATATTGCAAATTTTGGTGATCAAACAGAGTGCAGTTCAGTTTGCAAAAACCCAAAATGTACTGGACACTAGTTGAGATTCAGTTTACAAAAACCCAAACTGTACTGGACATTTGTTGACATATCAAATTTTGGTGATCAAACATAGTGCAGTTCAGTTTGCAAAAACCCAAACTGTACTGGACCCTAGTTGAAATCATAAATTAGGGTGTTCAAGTAGAGCACAGTACAATCAATTAGAGTGTACCATTATCAGCTATTGATAAAGGCATCATATCCCCTCTTCATGGGTCTGCATGGTTTGTCTTAAACCAATGTTGTACTTTCACATACATGATTACATAATTTTGCCATTAAATAAAATTCTAAAATATTTCTACATTTGCCTAAGTTATTTTAGCCTAACTAATTTGGACTTATTGCAGACTAACATCCCCCGCCATTAGGGTGCAGTTCAGTTTGAAAAAAAACACTGTACTGGACACTAGTTGAAAATGGAAAATTTTGCAAAATTTTCGGTGTTCTTGTAGGGTGCAGTTCAGTTTGAAAAAATAAACTGTACTGGGCCTTAGTTGAGATAAAAAAAATTCATTTTTTATGTCAAGAAGAGTGCAGTTCAGTTTACATTTTTTATCTCTTATAGAGTACGGTTCAGTTTGGAAAAAAAAACTGTACTATGCCCTATTGTAACACACAAGGTAGTGCATTTAATCTAGTGTACAGTACAGTTTTTTTTGTCTCAAATAGTGTTCATTACATTTTGAAATGTACTGCACCTTATAAGAACTAAAAATCGAAACTGTACCGTATCTTAAATGAAAAAAAAATGAAAAAAATGAACTGTACTGTACTAAACACTATTTGAAAAAAAAACTGTGCTGTACTGTACTGAACGCTATTTGAAAAAAAAAACTGTACTGTACTGAACGCTATTTGAAAAAAAAATAAAATAAACTGTACTGTACTGTACTGTACTGAACTGTACTGAACTGTACTAGGCTGTACTGAACACTATTTGAAAAAAAAACTGTACTGTACTGAACGCTATTTGAAAAAAAAAACTGTACTGTACTGGACGCTATTTGAGACAAAATAAACTGTACTGTACACTAGATTAAATTTACCCTCCCTCGCGCCTGCCCAATATTGAAAAAAAATTTATTAGCTTAAAATGCTTCTCTGTACATATCTCGAAATTTAAACTCAAAGAATTTTTTCTAAACAACCGTCTATACCGTGTTTGTCATGCTACTAGTTCGTCATGCTATAGTTGCTTGACATTTTTAAAAGGCTCGCGTACAACCTAGTTAGTCCTTACCGAGTTGAGCACTTTAAAACATTAATGAACTTGGTAAAGAATTACTATGTTTAAGGACTAACTATGTTTTATGCGAGCATGGAAAAATTTGCGCCTACTTGATACTCCTTGTAGGGGACAAGCCCCCACTCCTGGTAGGCATGCGCCCGCCATCCGGTATAGACTAACTATGTTTGTAAAAAAAGTAGGTATTTAATCATCAAAATTCCGTGAGTTTAAATTTCGAAATATGTAAAGAGAAGTATGTTAAGGCAATAAAAAAATTTTCAATACATATGCTAGGTATTTAATCATTGGAGTCAGCCAAGAACTCATCCTGATCTTAGACGAAAGTATCTAGGACTCCTACTCCAACCTTTCCGTTCCGTTGCATATTCTCCTCATTTGCGGGCACAATAGCTGAGCCCATTTGACTGCAGAAGGACAACACAAACAATTGAACATTTGACGTTCTTTTTCTATGTAGTTGTCATTCATGCTTGCAGGTTTCCATGCTTGAAGTTTATTTCAACTCTTCTGGATGTAGATTGGTAATGAAGGGGCGAATATAGTTTTACAGGTGCTAGGCAGGGCGGAGTTTGATAGCGATGGTGACTGGCCAGACTGATGCAGACGTAGGCCAGCTCCAATCGTCAGGCTTGTTTGGGCAGCCGAATTTGTGGATGCCGTTGGGCATAGAATAGCCACCGCGATTGTACCACCACCCCCCCTTTAACTTCACTGTCATCCAGGCTTCCACCGTCACTGCTGGTCAGCATATTGAATGGAGCTTGTCTTTGAATAAACAGAAAGAGTAACTCAGTTGGGCAATTGTGTGTATGGAAGGAGCTCAGCTATTGTGTGTATGGAAGGAAGCCAATCTATTTTACCCAAATTTATGTGTTAAAACCGCTCTAGCCTTGCGGGCTCACTAAGGTTTCACCATGGTATACAAATGCCCTAGATTGAGTACCGGCCACCTCATGACGACCTTTGAATAAATGTAAAGTCAAAGGGGAGAGCCGGAACTGAGAGCAGGAGAGCAGCTGGAGGATTGCAGAGGGTAGAGAACCTCGGTCCAGGGTATAGGTAGCAACGCCGTTGGAGGATTGCAGAGGGTCGTACAAATGCAGGACGTCACCAGCCGTCCCCCTCGCCCCTTCCACTCGCAGCAGATAGTTGGACGCCTCGTCTGCCACCTCAACCACCTCATCTTGCATATCTCTCACTCCATCCTCTTCTCACTCCATCCTCCATCCTCCTCGCATCCACCAAGGGAGAGCCGGAACTGAGAGCAGGAGAGCAGCTGGAGGATTGCAGAGGGTAGAGAACCTCGGTCCAGGGTATAGGTAGCAACGCCGTTGGAGGATTGCAGAGGGTCGTACAAATGCAGGACGTCACCAGCCGTCCCCCTCGCCCCTTCCACTCGCAGCAGATAGTTGGACGCCTCGTCTGCCACCTCAACCACCTCATCTTGCATATCTCTCACTCCATCCTCTTCTCACTCCATCCTCCATCCTCCTCGCATCCACCAGGGGAGAGCCGGAACTGAGAGCAGGAGAGCAGCTGGAGGATTGCAGAGGGTAGAGAACCTCGGTCCAGGGTAGAGGTAGCAACGCCGTTGGAGGATTGCAGAGGGTCGTACAAATGCAGGACGTCACCAGCCGTCCCCCTCGCCCCTTCCACTCGCAGCAGATAGTTGGACGCCTCGTCTGCCACCTCAACCACCTCATCTTGCATATCTCTCACTCCATCCTCTTCTCACTCCATCCTCCTCGCATCCACCAGGGGAGAGCCGGAACTGAGAGCAGGAGAGCAGCTGGAGGATTGCAGAGGGTAGAGAACCTCGGTCCAGGGTAGAGGTAGCAACGCCGTTGGAGGATTGCAGAGGGTCGTACAAATGCAGGACGTCACCAGCCGTCCCCCTCGCCCCTTCCACTCGCAGCAGATAGTTGGACGCCTCGTCTGCCACCTCAACCAACTCATCTTGCATATCTCTCACTCCATCCTCTTCTCACTCCATCCTCCATCCTCCTCGCATCCACCAGGGGAGAGCTGGAACTGAGAGCAGGAGAGCAGCTGGAGGATTGCAGAGGGTAGAGAACCTCGGTCCAGGGTAGAGGTAGCAACGCCGTTGGAGGATTGCAGAGGGTCGTACAAATGCAGGACGTCACCAGCCGTCCCCCTCGCCCCTTCCACTCGCAGCAGATAGTTGGACGCCTCGTCTGCCACCTCAACCACCTCATCTTGCATATCTCTCACTCCATCCTCTTCTCACTCCATCCTCCATCCTCCTCGCATCCACCAGGGGAGAGCCGGAACTGAGAGCAGGAGAGCAGCTGGAGGATTGCAGAGGGTAGAGAACCTCGGTCCAGGGTAGAGGTAGCAACGCCGTTGGAGGATTGCAGAGGGTCGTACAAATGCAGGACGTCACCAGCCGTCCCCCTCGCCCCTTCCACTCGCAGCAGATAGTTGGACGCCTCGTCTGCCACCTCAACCACCTCATCTTGCATATCTCTCACTCCATCCTCTTCTCACTCCATCCTCCATCCTCCTCGCATCCACCAGGGGAGAGCCGGAACTGAGAGCAGGAGAGCAGCTGGAGGATTGCAGAGGGTAGAGAACCTCGGTCCAGGGTAGAGGTAGCAACGCCGTTGGAGGATTGCAGAGGGTCGTACAAATGCAGGACGTCACCAGCCGTCCCCCTCGCCCCTTCCACTCGCAGCAGATAGTTGGACGCCTCGTCTGCCACCTCAACCACCTCATCTTGCATATCTCTCACTCCATCCTCTTCTCACTCCATCCTCCATCCTCCTCGCATCCACCAGGGGAGAGCCGGAACTGAGAGCAGGAGAGCAGCTGGAGGATTGCAGAGGGTAGAGAACCTCGGTCCAGGGTAGAGGTAGCAACGCCGTTGGAGGATTGCAGAGGGTCGTACAAATGCAGGACGTCACCAGCCGTCCCCCTCGCCCCTTCCACTCGCAGCAGATAGTTGGACGCCTCGTCTGCCACCTCAACCACCTCATCTTGCATATCTCTCACTCCATCCTCTTCTCACTCCATCCTCCATCCTCCTCGCATCCACCAGGGGAGAGCCGGAACTGAGAGCAGGAGAGCAGCTGGAGGATTGCAGAGGATAGAGAACCTCGGTCCAGGGTAGAGGTAGCAACGCCGTTGGAGGATTGCAGAGGGTCGTACAAATGCAGGACGTCACCAGCCGTCCCCCTCGCCCCTTCCACTCGCAGCAGATAGTTGGACGCCTCGTCTGCCACCTCAACCACCTCATCTTGCATATCTCTCACTCCATCCTCTTCTCACTCCATCCTCCATCCTCCTCGCATCCACCAGGGGAGAGCCGGAACTGAGAGCAGGAGAGCAGCTGGAGGATTGCAGAGGGTAGAGAACCTCGGTCCAGGGTAGAGGTAGCAACGCCGTTGGAGGATTGCAGAGGGTCGTACAAATGCAGGACGTCACCAGCCGTCCCCCTCGCCCCTTCCACTCACAGCAGATAGTTGGACGCCTCGTCTGCCACCTCAACCACGTCATCTTGCATATCTCTCACTCCATCCTCTTCTCACTCCATCCTCCATCCTCCTCGCATCCACCAGGGGAGAGCCGGAACTGAGAGCAGGAGAGCAGCTGGAGGATTGCAGAGGGTAGAGAACCTCGGTCCAGGGTAGAGGTAGCAACGCCGTTGGAGGATTGCAGAGGGTCGTACAAATGCAGGACGTCACCAGCCGTCCCCCTCGCCCCTTCCACTCGCAGCAGATAGTTGGACGCCTCGTCTGCCACCTCAACCACCTCATCTTGCATATCTCTCACTCCATCCTCTTCTCACTCCATCCTCCATCCTCCTCGCATCCACCAGGGGAGAGCCGGAACTGAGAGCAGGAGAGCAGCTGGAGGATTGCAGAGGGTAGAGAACCTCGGTCCAGGGTAGAGGTAGCAACGCCGTTGGAGGATTGCAGAGGGTCATACAAATGCAGGACGTCACCAGCCGTCCCCCTCGCCCCTTCCACTCGCAGCAGATAGTTGGACGCCTCGTCTGCCACCTCAACCACCTCATCTTGTATATCTCTCACTCCATCCTCTTCTCACTCCATCCTCCATCCTCCTCGCATCCACCAGGGGAGAGCCGGAACTGAGAGCAGGAGAGCAGCTGGAGGATTGCAGAGGGTAGAGAACCTCGGTCCAGGGTAGAGGTAGCAACGCCGTTGGAGGATTGCAGAGGGTCGTACAAATGCAGGACGTCACCAGCCGTCCCCCTCGCCCCTTCCACTCGCAGCAGATAGTTGGACGCCTCGTCTGCCACCTCAACCACCTCATCTTGCATATCTCTCACTCCATCCTCTTCTCACTCCATCCTCCATCCTCCTCGCATCCACCAGGGGAGAGCCGGAACTGAGAGCAGGAGAGCAGCTGGAGGATTGCAGAGGGTAGAGAACCTCGGTCCAGGGTAGAGGTAGCAACGCCGTTGGAGGATTGCAGAGGGTCGTACAAATGCAGGACGTCACCAGCCGTCCCCCTCGCCCCTTCCACTCGCAGCAGATAGTTGGACGCCTCGTCTGCCACCTCAACCACCTCATCTTGCATATCTCTCACTCCATCCTCTTCTCACTCCATCCTCCATCCTCCTCGCATCCACCAGGGGAGAGCCGGAACTGAGAGCAGGAGAGCAGCTGGAGGATTGCAGAGGGTAGAGAACCTCGGTCCAGGGTAGAGGTAGCAACGCCGTTGGAGGATTGCAGAGGGTCGTACAAATGCAGGACGTCACCAGCCGTCCCCCTCGCCCCTTCCACTCGCAGCAGATAGTTGGACGCCTCGTCTGCCACCTCAACCACCTCATCTTGCATATCTCTCACTCCATCCTCTTCTCACTCCATCCTCCATCCTCCTCGCATCCACCAGGGGAGAGCCGGAACTGAGAGCAGGAGAGCAGCTGGAGGATTGCAGAGGATAGAGAACCTCGGTCCAGGGTAGAGGTAGCAACGCCGTTGGAGGATTGCAGAGGGTCGTACAAATGCAGGACGTCACCAGCCGTCCCCCTCGCCCCTTCCACTCGCAGCAGATAGTTGGACGCCTCGTCTGCCACCTCAACCACCTCATCTTGCATATCTCTCACTCCATCCTCTTCTCACTCCATCCTCCATCCTCCTCGCATCCACCAGGGGAGAGCCGGAACTGAGAGCAGGAGAGCAGCTGGAGGATTGCAGAGGGTAGAGAACCTCGGTCCAGGGTAGAGGTAGCAACGCCGTTGGAGGATTGCAGAGGGTCGTACAAATGCAGGACGTCACCAGCCGTCCCCCTCGCCCCTTCCACTCACAGCAGATAGTTGGACGCCTCGTCTGCCACCTCAACCACGTCATCTTGCATATCTCTCACTCCATCCTCTTCTCACTCCATCCTCCATCCTCCTCGCATCCACCAGGGGAGAGCCGGAACTGAGAGCAGGAGAGCAGCTGGAGGATTGCAGAGGGTAGAGAACCTCGGTCCAGGGTAGAGGTAGCAACGCCGTTGGAGGATTGCAGAGGGTCGTACAAATGCAGGACGTCACCAGCCGTCCCCCTCGCCCCTTCCACTCGCAGCAGATAGTTGGACGCCTCGTCTGCCACCTCAACCACCTCATCTTGCATATCTCTCACTCCATCCTCTTCTCACTCCATCCTCCATCCTCCTCGCATCCACCAGGGGAGAGCCGGAACTGAGAGCAGGAGAGCAGCTGGAGGATTGCAGAGGGTAGAGAACCTCGGTCCAGGGTAGAGGTAGCAACGCCGTTGGAGGATTGCAGAGGGTCGTACAAATGCAGGACGTCACCAGCCGTCCCCCTCGCCCCTTCCACTCGCAGCAGATAGTTGGACGCCTCGTCTGCCACCTCAACCACCTCATCTTGCATATCTCTCACTCCATCCTCTTCTCACTCCATCCTCCATCCTCCTCGCATCCACCAGGGGAGAGCCGGAACTGAGAGCAGGAGAGCAGCTGGAGGATTGCAGAGGGTAGAGAACCTCGGTCCAGGGTAGAGGTAGCAACGCCGTTGGAGGATTGCAGAGGGTCGTACAAATGCAGGACGTCACCAGCCGTCCCCCTCGCCCCTTCCACTCGCAGCAGATAGTTGGACGCCTCGTCTGCCACCTCAACCACCTCATCTTGCATATCTCTCACTCCATCCTCTTCTCACTCCATCCTCCATCCTCCTCGCATCCACCAGGGGAGAGCCGGAACTGAGAGCAGGAGAGCAGCTGGAGGATTGCAGAGGGTAGAGAACCTCGGTCCAGGGTAGAGGTAGCAACGCCGTTGGAGGATTGCAGAGGGTCGTACAAATGCAGGACGTCACCAGCCGTCCCCCTCGCCCCTTCCACTCGCAGCAGATAGTTGGACGCCTCGTCTGCCACCTCAACCACCTCATCTTGCATATCTCTCACTCCATCCTCTTCTCACTCCATCCTCCATCCTCCTCGCATCCACCAGGGGAGAGCCGGAACTGAGAGCAGGAGAGCAGCTGGAGGATTGCAGAGGGTAGACGTAGAGAACCTCGGTCCAGGGTAGAGGTAGCAACGCCGTTGGAGGATTGCAGAGGGTCGTACAAATGCAGGACGTCACCAGCCGTCCCCCTCGCCCCTTCCACTCGCAGCAGATAGTTGGACGCCTCGTCTGCCACCTCAACCACCTCATCTTGCATATCTCTCACTCCATCCTCTTCTCACTCCATCCTCCATCCTCCTCGCATCCACCAGGGGAGAGCCGGAACTGAGAGCAGGAGAGCAGCTGGAGGATTGCAGAGGGTAGAGAACCTCGGTCCAGGGTAGAGGTAGCAACGCCGTTGGAGGATTGCAGAGGGTCGTACAAATGCAGGACGTCACCAGCCGTCCCCCTCGCCCCTTCCACTCGCAGCAGATAGTTGGACGCCTCGTCTGCCACCTCAACCACCTCATCTTGCATATCTCTCACTCCATCCTCTTCTCACTCCATCCTCCATCCTCCTCGCATCCACCAGGGGAGAGCCGGAACTGAGAGCAGGAGAGCAGCTGGAGGATTGCAGAGGGTAGAGAACCTCGGTCCAGGGTAGAGGTAGCAACGCCGTTGGAGGATTGCAGAGGGTCGTACAAATGCAGGACGTCACCAGCCGTCCCCCTCGCCCCTTCCACTCGCAGCAGATAGTTGGACGCCTCGTCTGCCACCTCAACCACCTCATCTTGCATATCTCTCACTCCATCCTCTTCTCACTCCATCCTCCATCCTCCTCGCATCCACCAGGGGAGAGCCGGAACTGAGAGCAGGAGAGCAGCTGGAGGATTGCAGAGGGTAGAGAACCTCGGTCCAGGGTAGAGGTAGCAACGCCGTTGGAGGATTGCAGAGGGTCGTACAAATGCAGGACGTCACCAGCCGTCCCCCTCGCCCCTTCCACTCGCAGCAGATAGTTGGACGCCTCGTCTGCCACCTCAACCACCTCATCTTGCATATCTCTCACTCCATCCTCTTCTCACTCCATCCTCCATCCTCCTCGCATCCACCAGGGGAGAGCCGGAACTGAGAGCAGGAGAGCAGCTGGAGGATTGCAGAGGGTAGAGAACCTCGGTCCAGGGTAGAGGTAGCAACGCCGTTGGAGGATTGCAGAGGGTCGTACAAATGCAGGACGTCACCAGCCGTCCCCCTCGCCCCTTCCACTCGCAGCAGATAGTTGGACGCCTCGTCTGCCACCTCAACCACCTCATCTTGCATATCTCTCACTCCATCCTCTTCTCACTCCATCCTCCATCCTCCTCGCATCCACCAGGGGAGAGCCGGAACTGAGAGCAGGAGAGCAGCTGGAGGATTGCAGAGGGTAGAGAACCTCGGTCCAGGGTAGAGGTAGCAACGCCGTTGGAGGATTGCAGAGGGTCGTACAAATGCAGGACGTCACCAGCCGTCCCCCTCGCCCCTTCCACTCGCAGCAGATAGTTGGACGCCTCGTCTGCCACCTCAACCACCTCATCTTGCATATCTCTCACTCCATCCTCTTCTCACTCCATCCTCCATCCTCCTCGCATCCACCAGGGGAGAGCCGGAACTGAGAGCAGGAGAGCAGCTGGAGGATTGCAGAGGGTAGAGAACCTCGGTCCAGGGTAGAGGTAGCAACGCCGTTGGAGGATTGCAGAGGGTCGTACAAATGCAGGACGTCACCAGCCGTCCCCCTCGCCCCTTCCACTCGCAGCAGATAGTTGGACGCCTCGTCTGCCACCTCAACCACCTCATCTTGCATATCTCTCACTCCATCCTCTTCTCACTCCATCCTCCATCCTCCTCGCATCCACCAGGGGAGAGCCGGAACTGAGAGCAGGAGAGCAGCTGGAGGATTGCAGAGGGTAGAGAACCTCGGTCCAGGGTAGAGGTAGCAACGCCGTTGGAGGATTGCAGAGGGTCGTACAAATGCAGGACGTCACCAGCCGTCCCCCTCGCCCCTTCCACTCGCAGCAGATAGTTGGACGCCTCGTCTGCCACCTCAACCACCTCATCTTGCATATCTCTCACTCCATCCTCTTCTCACTCCATCCTCCATCCTCCTCGCATCCACCAGGGGAGAGCCGGAACTGAGAGCAGGAGAGCAGCTGGAGGATTGCAGAGGGTAGAGAACCTCGGTCCAGGGTAGAGGTAGCAACGCCGTTGGAGGATTGCAGAGGGTCGTACAAATGCAGGACGTCACCAGCCGTCCCCCTCGCCCCTTCCACTCGCAGCAGATAGTTGGACGCCTCGTCTGCCACCTCAACCACCTCATCTTGCATATCTCTCACTCCATCCTCTTCTCACTCCATCCTCCATCCTCCTCGCATCCACCAGGGGAGAGCCGGAACTGAGAGCAGGAGAGCAGCTGGAGGATTGCAGAGGGTAGAGAACCTCGGTCCAGGGTAGAGGTAGCAACGCCGTTGGAGGATTGCAGAGGGTCGTACAAATGCAGGACGTCACCAGCCGTCCCCCTCGCCCCTTCCACTCGCAGCAGATAGTTGGACGCCTCGTCTGCCACCTCAACCACCTCATCTTGCATATCTCTCACTCCATCCTCTTCTCACTCCATCCTCCATCCTCCTCGCATCCACCAGGGGAGAGCCGGAACTGAGAGCAGGAGAGCAGCTGGAGGATTGCAGAGGGTAGAGAACCTCGGTCCAGGGTAGAGGTAGCAACGCCGTTGGAGGATTGCAGAGGGTCGTACAAATGCAGGACGTCACCAGCCGTCCCCCTCGCCCCTTCCACTCGCAGCAGATAGTTGGACGCCTCGTCTGCCACCTCAACCACCTCATCTTGCATATCTCTCACTCCATCCTCTTCTCACTCCATCCTCCATCCTCCTCGCATCCACCAGGGGAGAGCCGGAACTGAGAGCAGGAGAGCAGCTGGAGGATTGCAGAGGGTAGAGAACCTCGGTCCAGGGTAGAGGTAGCAACGCCGTTGGAGGATTGCAGAGGGTCGTACAAATGCAGGACGTCACCAGCCGTCCCCCTCGCCCCTTCCACTCGCAGCAGATAGTTGGACGCCTCGTCTGCCACCTCAACCACCTCATCTTGCATATCTCTCACTCCATCCTCTTCTCACTCCATCCTCCATCCTCCTCGCATCCACCAGGGGAGAGCCGGAACTGAGAGCAGGAGAGCAGCTGGAGGATTGCAGAGGGTAGAGAACCTCGGTCCAGGGTAGAGGTAGCAACGCCGTTGGAGGATTGCAGAGGGTCGTACAAATGCAGGACGTCGCCAGCCGTCCCCCTCGCCCCTTCCACTCGCAGCAGATAGTTGGACGCCTCGTCTGCCACCTCAACCACCTCATCTTGCATATCTCTCACTCCATCCTCTTCTCACTCCATCCTCCATCCTCCTCGCATCCACCAGGGGAGAGCCGGAACTGAGAGCAGGAGAGCAGCTGGAGGATTGCAGAGGGTAGAGAACCTCGGTCCAGGGTAGAGGTAGCAACGCCGTTGGAGGATTGCAGAGGGTCGTACAAATGCAGGACGTCACCAGCCGTCCCCCTCGCCCCTTCCACTCGCAGCAGATAGTTGGACGCCTCGTCTGCCACCTCAACCACCTCATCTTGCATATCTCTCACTCCATCCTCTTCTCACTCCATCCTCCATCCTCCTCGCATCCACCAGGGGAGAGCCGGAACTGAGAGCAGGAGAGCAGCTGGAGGATTGCAGAGGGTAGAGAACCTCGGTCCAGGGTAGAGGTAGCAACGCCGTTGGAGGATTGCAGAGGGTCGTACAAATGCAGGACGTCACCAGCCGTCCCCCTCGCCCCTTCCACTCGCAGCAAATAGTTGGACGCCTCGTCTGCCACCTCAACCACCTCATCTTGCATATCTCTCACTCCATCCTCTTCTCACTCCATCCTCCATCCTCCTCGCATCCACCAGGGGAAAGCCGGAACTGAGAGCAGGAGAGCAGCTGGAGGATTGCAGAGGGTAGAGAACCTCGGTCCAGGGTAGAGGTAGCAACGCCGTTGGAGGATTGCAGAGGGTCGTACAAATGCAGGACGTCACCAGCCGTCCCCCTCGCCTTTAGTAGTGTGGCTGTTTTAGAAAAGTCACAGAGAGATCGATGAAATAATCACAACTATATGCAACAATACTCCCGCTTTTGAAATATCAGTAGGAGGGGGACAGGAGAGGATACATTCGACCGCTACTGCGGATGTACTTGCCTGGGCTATTGTGAAGGCATGGATGAACATGGACGATGCAAATTTTTCAGCCAATTGACTCTGACACTAAATCAGTGCCCTTGTCACTTTTACACTAAATCAGTGATCCCAGATTTTTGCACCCTGTGCCAGCTCACATGCGAACATTGGCTGTTTTCCTATTTCTTTTGGGCAGGCATTTTCAGGAAATTGCTGCAAAGACCTGGAACTTTATTATTAAAGATTTAATTTTGTTCAAATCCTCATTTCCAGGTCTATTTTTAACTTGCGCCAAAGGAAAATAGAAACATTGATATGAATGTACTTTTTTCAATTGATTAAAATAGTTGCTCGTTAAGGTTACAACTTCAATTTCAATTTTGGCTTTCATGCGGTTTTTGAATTATTGAATAGCATGAACATAAAGTAGGTGAGCCAGATGTAAGTGTGGCTTGGGTGTGAAAGACAGGGGTGAGGATGAAGAGAGGAGTCTGGTCAAAACAAGGGCGTCTGTGCCAGGATGATGAATGAGAGGGCGGGAGGACTGCTGAGGGAGCAGCCCAAACCCACACTGACCCCTCAATATGGCCAGTTCTATTACAGACCCCGCCGTCTGTTGTCTTTATTCTCTCTCTCCCATCCTCCGTTTTAGTCTTTCATCCACTGCCCATCCTTCTTAGTTCCGATAGGGAGGCGTATGCAGAGAGGAGCGGTAGCTTATTGTAAACCTGAGAACCGGAAGCGGGAGGTGCTTGGATGGGGAGGGGCATTTAGGAGTGGCCACCCTCTCTGCCCACTCACACAGCCCTTCTGCTTCTCCCAGCACACACCCCAACTTACTATTCCTTTCATTCTTTTATCCATATCCTGCAGCCTTGTAGTTTTCGCCCCTAAAGCTCCCGAGGAACAATAAATTGGCTTTCTTTGTTGCAGCGAGCAGAAAAATGCATGGAGCTTGGGGATTATCGAAGATGATGGAGATCCTGTGTCGCTTCTTCTCCTTCATATTCAGCGGCTGCTCTGGAAGAAGAGAGGGCGATGGCAGAGGACTGAAGGAAAGGCAAGAGTTGAAGAAATCGGCGCCGGTTCCCGTACGAAAGATTATCACCACCGGTTTTGAGCACTACTACGCTCATCCGCAAACCATTTCAGCTGTCATGAATTATTGATCTCATTCTTTCTACTGCTGAATCATCTGTCTTCGCAGGCCATGTACAGTGTCTACGAGACGACATATTCGCCTTAGCTGCAATAAATTACTCGTTCGCTTTAGACTTGGTGACAAATAAAGCAAAATCTAAGCGAGGAATGCAAAGTAGAAAATTACGTGGTAGTAATCACAACACAACAAGTTTTGACAAAAACAAGCATTCAAAACAAAAAGAATGTATTTGTATCGACAAATTGGCATGATGCGAATGAAGTTGCCATTTAATAAATGGTTATTAGACAAACTGGTGAAAAATAGAAACTATACAGATGTGTAGAGGCAACGATAAGATAAAATGAATCAGAAGTACTTGTGGAGTTGGTGAGAGTGGTGATGGAGGCGGATGCCAGGATCCTTCATCTCAGGCGTGTAGCTGAGAGAAGGAGCAATATTAGCTATAGTGAAAAATTGGTGCGTAAACAAAAGCGAACACGAGGAGCAGACGGACGGTGATGTTGCGAGGATCCGCCACAGTGTAGATGACATCCGTCGCTCGCTTCAGACCTCCATCATCCACTGCTGCAGTTCATATTTCCCTCACTGCCATTGCTTCCTTCCCTCACTTGGACAAAAGTGCAAAGTTCGATCTCCAAAACCCTCGCAGAGAGCGAGGACGAGAATGCGGCTGGGGAGGGAGTGCTGGGAGCAGGGAGGGCGGAAGATGGGCTGGGGCTGGGTGTTGGCCTCCACGCTGTATGCGCCCCAGTCGGGCGGTCGGCTGTAGCCGAAGGAGAAGTTGCTGGAGGGGCTGATGTAGATCCCGTCCCCGTGGGCCGAAGCGTGAATCTGCCCATCATCAACCTCATCACCAAATGGGAGCCCACAAAATGAGGCGATGCAAAACCCGTGCTCCACTCGTCTTCGGCAGCTGCAGACCGTTGCGGAGGATGGAGAGCCAGTTGCGGAGAGGAGAGCCGCTGAAAGGGTTTGTTTGAAAAGTAGGCCAAATATGGGCGAGAGAAAGAACTGGAAGGCGAAGACGGAGCGTCCGTTGGCGGCCTGTTTGGCCTTGGCGAAGGCGGCCTCCTTGGCCAGGGAGCCCTTGACCAGGAACTGGAGCGGCGTCCCGAACAACCCCAACGGCTCCCGCAGCGCCTTCGGCATCACCGGCAGGCCACGACTCGCCCTCACCAATCACCTACTTCTCTTTCAAAGCCACGAGCTGCTGTGAAACTTCTGGAGGAGTGGCGGAAGCCTGCTGGTGGAGTGGAAGCAGCGCAGTCGCTTCAACGTCTTCAGCATGGAGTCCCGGTTGAGTCTCTGCTGTTCAGGCATTTACAGGACGCGGAGTTTTTGAGGGGGATGAGGAAACGTTCGGGAAGAAGCCGCGTAGGAGAAGTGCGTGGTCGGAAGCTCCAAGGGCGGCGGCCAGCAGTGACAGCACCAGATCCAGTCCACCCGCCCCCGTCGGCGTCTCCAGCATTCGCACCGGCTGCAATCACAAACATTATTGGATGGAGAGTTCGAGAAGAAGAAGAAATTTCATGCCTTGGGCTGTGGCTGCCGGCTCTGGGACTCGGAAGAGTCGGTGTCGGAGGATTCTTCTTCGCTGCTGTCGCTCTCACTGCTCTCCTCGCTGCTCTCTTCCTCCTCGCTGCTCTCCTCTTCCTCCACGTCTCAAATATGATCTACAGATTCTATCTACTTCAAGAAGCAAAGAGGTGGGAAATGAGCCAACACTGGCCGGCCCAGTGGAATATGTCCAGGAGGTCGTCGTCCATCCGCCGCTCCTTCACCACCCCGTCCACCAACTCCAGTCGCACTAGGCTCCCTCCTTCAAACTCATCTTTCAATTAGGCCCTCCAAGTCGGGTGAAAAAGCGCAGAACTTGGATAAGTGTTTCCGGCTTGGATGGAAAGCTTGGCTAGGCGCTGCTGCTGGCGTCGGAGCTCCGCCTTCAGCTCTCCGCCCATCATTCCTTTCGAATCTGCCCACCGCCCTCCATATATTCCCTCATTACTTTGAAGAATAGAGGCCTAACTGGTGATGTTGACGCTGAACTCCTGGAATCTGCTGCCCAGCAGTTGGCCCAGGTCTTGTTTGTAGCGCTGGGACATTTGGAAGTCTGGCAGGTGCAGGATTTGACGTTGAGCTGGATTTGCTGGGGCAAGAAAAAGGCTGTGAGGAGAGTTGTGATTGCGCGAGTCTGCAGGCGTCTTTCCTTCAGTCACCCTGCCGACAGAGGAATGCCAAAACAAGGTCGGCCACAGTGCGTAGGCATTGCTCAACCCTCCACAGTCAGTCCTAGGAGAGTGTGTAGAGAGCAGTTTCGCAATCGCAGAAGGAAGCTAGATGTCAACGCTGGCTTCGATGGATCAGCAGGTGCCCGACGTCTCGCAGTTGGAGAACGGCTCTGAGGTGGGAGAGGAGGAGCTCTTCTTCACCGACATCGAAGTCCTCGACAAGCACGGTTTCTTTTCCCCCTCCTGTCCCATTTTTACTGAGGAAGGAAAGACGGGGTGACAGGGATCAATGTGGCGGACATCAAGAAGCTGCAAGGGGCGGGCATCTGCACACTGCGCGGCCTCCTGATGACCACCAAGAAGCGCCTCGGCAACATCAAAGGCCTATCCGAGGCCAAGGTGGACAAGCT
>JASANA010003883.1:0-10750 GCA_030248095.1 Ptycholaimellus sp. GST1_10
CGACATCATCACCCACATATCATTACTAAACTTCCTTGAAACATTGGGTCCATGAGTAGGGCCAAAAGCACAAAAAATTGACTTCACTCAATGACATTTTTAGCTAAAAAAGTTTGAGTAACATGAAAATGTAAATAAATGGACTTATACAGAATTGTTCAGGCTTGAATTTAAAAAAAAGTCCGACAGAAAAAGTTAAAAATTGAATGAACTACAAAGAAGCAAAGTCAAAAAAGGGGCACAAATGGCAAAATTCCACACGTTTTCAATCATAATTTGTTACTAAGGAAAAACTGCGAGGATGAGTGGTGATATTTTGTTAAACTCGCTGAGATCTATTCAAAATGCTATCATGTGCCAAGAATAGTTTAGAATTCAGGCTGCGCAAATGCATTTATCACGCGTATTATAGAAGACTAGGTTAAGCTTCGCCGTCGCCTACGGCGACTATTGGCATAATACTTGCAGAAAAAATTCTGTTGAAAATGCATAAAAAATTGAAAGGCAGAAAATTAGGACAAATGGCGTCAGAGAGGGATGGATAAGCTGGAGGTTGAGCTTCATCATAGAGGATTGGGTGAGCCTAAATAGGCCTGTAAAAGCATCTGGCATCCACCGCCCTACATGGGAGGATTGTGTGAGCCTAAATAGGCCTGTAAAAGCATCCGGCATCCACCGCCCTACATGGGAGGATTGGGTGAGCCTAAATTGGCCTGTAAAAGCATCTGGCATCCACCGCCCTACATGGGAGGATTGTGGGAGCCTAAATAGGCCTGTAAAATCATCTGGCATCCACCGCCCTACATGGGAGGATTGGGTGAGCCTAAATTGGCCTGTAAAAGCATCTGGCATCCACCGCCCTACATGGGAGGATTGGGTGAGCCTAAATAGGCCTGTAAAAACATCTGGCATCCACCGCCCTACATGGGAGGATTGGGTGAGTCTAAATTGGCCTGTAAAAGCATCTGGCATCCACCGCCCTACATGGGAGGATTGGGTGAGCCTAAATAGGCCTGTAAAAGCATCTGGCATCCACCGCCCTACATGGGAGGATTGTGTTAGCCTAAATAGGCCTGTAAAAGCATCTGGCATCCACCGCCCTACATGGGAGGATTGGGTGAGCCTAAAAAGGCCTGTAAAAGCATCTGGCATCCACCGCCCTACATGGGAGGATTGTGTGAGCCTAAATAGGCCTGTAAAAGTATCTGGCATCCACCGCCCTACATGGGAGGATTGGGTGAGCCTAAATTGGCCTGTAAAAGCATCTGGCATCCACCGCCCTACATGGGAGGATTGGGTGAGCCTAAATAGGCCTGTAAAAGAATCTGGCATCCACAGCCCTACATGGGAGGATTGGGTGAGCCTAAATAGGCCTGTAAAAGCATCTGACATCCATCACCCTACATGGGAGGATTGGGTGAGCCTAAATAGGCCTGTAAAAGCATCTGGCATCCACCGCCCTACATGGGAGGATTGGGTGAGCCTAAATAGGCCTGTAAAAGCATCTGGCATCCACCACCCTACATGGGAGGATTGGGTGAGCCTAAATAGGCCTGTAAAAGCATCTGGCATCCACCGCCCTACATGGGAGGATTGGGTGAGCCTAAATAGGCCTGTAAAAGCATCTGGCATCCACCGCCCTACATGGGAGGATTGGGTGAGCCTAAATAGGCCTCTAAAAGCATCTGGCATCCACCGCCCTACATGGGAGGATTGCGTGAGCCTAAATAGGCCTGTAAAAGCACCTGGCATCCACCGCCCTACATGGGAGGATTGGGTGAGCCTAAATAGGCCTGTAAAAGCATCTGCCATCCACCGCCCTACATGGGAGGATTGGGTGAGCCTAAATAGGCCTGTAAAAGCATCTGGCATCCACCACTCTACATGGGAGGATTGGGTGAGCCTAAATAGGCCTGTAAAAGCATCTGGCATCCACCGCCCTACATGGGAGGATTGGGTGATGCAGAAAAAAACACCTGGCGGTCCTCAAGGGACATCAAAAATTAGGCACCCAACCCGAAAACTATGGGTCAAAAACAAAATGTCCGGCAATGTGAAAAGTCCGGCAAAGAACTGACACCCGCTACACGGATGCTCAGCTTTTTTCATGCATTAGCCTCTTTTCTTGGTCTACCAACTCTTTTAGAAACTCCCACCCAGTGGCCAAATTACAGCCACACCAAACGAATGCATCAGCAAACACCTGGCGGTCCTCAAGGGACATCAAAGATTAGGCACCCAACCAATGAAAGGTTAGATTGCCTAATCCTAGGGCGCGACAGCGCCCTAGTTATGAATGGGTGATCGAGTTTTTGGGTGGTCGCGTGTCCCGAGGTTCAGCGCCTTGGATGTTGAATGAAACCATGGACATTTATACACCAATCGAAAGCTTGTAAGGAGATCTCGATGACGAAAATCGTGGAAATTTGATTTTAGCCTTAGAATTTTAGAAATTTTGAAAAAACCTGAAAAAAAGGTAAAAAAATATGACTTCTCTGTCTTTGAAGTGCTCTAATTTTAGAACAAAAGCGAAATTCAAAAATCCAAGAATTACGTGTTTTGGCAAATTGCTTCAGCTTTTCAGTGGTGCTATTTTTGTAATAAGTATTATGGAGAAATTTCCCAATCAATTCAAGTTTTTGAGAGCGATTTGGTACGATTTTGTGCTCTACCCATTTCGCTTATGTTGCGCAAACTGCACAGTTTTTTAAAACTGATGCGCAGGTTAGCTTGTATGCAATAGGTTTGTGAGCTTTATGGGGTCTTAGAGACTTCGACCTAGCTATGAATGGTTGGTGATAGAAAGATAGATCCTATGGCGCCCTAGTTATGAATGGGCAATCGAGTTTTTCGATGGTTGCATGTCACAAGCTACAACTCCTGGGATATTGGATGAAACCATAACATATATTTCAATCAAAAGCTCTCAGTGAGACCTAGATGTAGAAAATCGTGAAATTTTGAAAAAACCTGGAAAAGTTCTAATAATTCCATTTTTTTCAACTGATGGTCAGGTTAGGTTTGAGCTTCATGGATCATGAAATTACCTACCAAACAACAACACCAAGCGATGGATTTTTCCCAATGACTGTTTGAAGCCTTGTTCATGTGGCAAGTAAATATGTCTTCCACATGGCCAAGACCTAGACAAGGCTAAAATGCTACAGCATGAGCTGCTTATGAATTGTCAATCATCAAAAAGAACTAGACAAGGTGTGACAAAATCGTGATAAATTTAGATTTAAATTATAAACCATTTTGAGTCAAAATTTTAACAGGTTCATCTACGAAATCCACTGAGCATTCATAAGCAGGCGGCAATTTTGGCACAAAGAGGACAATAATTAGTGAATGATAAAATAGAAAATATGACTAGTGAAATAAAAAAATTGTTAAATCGAAAAAAATTTTCTGAATTTTTGGTCACAATGAACTTATAAGTTTACTAAATGAGGTGTAACAAAATAAAACAAACAAAATTAAAGTTAAATTGGAATTAGCTAAAGTAAAGTTATCTTTTGCTAGCATTTGCAATATGATCAATTTTTTCTTTTCAAATCACTTTTCAAATTTTACATGTATTTTTTTGTAAGAGGCATTTTCTGTTTTAGTAAAGTTCACAAATAACATCATTTAATCAAAAATTGAAGACAAAATAAAAACTAGAATAATCGAAATTACAAGTTTTCTGCCATAAATTGCCGCCTGCTTATGAATGCTCAGTGGATTTCGTAGATGAACCTGTTAAAATTTTGACTCAAAATGGTTTATAATTTAAATCTAAATTTATCACGATTTTGTCACACCTTGTCTAGTTCTTTTTGATGATTGACAATTCATAAGCAGCTCATGCTGTAGCATTTTAGCCTTGTAATTAGACTGGTTGGCCGAAGTGCACTGGAAACGTATTTGTAATGTCTAAAACTAAGTCAGATTGGGTAGCTTCCAAAACTGCGCAGTTCCAAAACATTGGAAAAACTCGCATTTTTGATGTTTTAAGCACATTTCCATGCTCAGATCAAGCTCCGCATCACTCCATCGTGTTCCTGGCCCCCGTTTTACCCAAAAACACTCTTACCTCCTCACAAGCTGCTTCCCCCATGGCGCGCCCCGTGTTTACTCACAGGACAGGCTCTGTCATTATATATGGTGATATGAGGACAAAAGTTGAGTAACCTCTATAGACCGCGGAGCGGCCCTTCGGGCCGCTCCGCGGTCAAAAATTTGATTGGAACGGAACATAACGATCCTTAAAACTCAAAACTAAACAATAATAGCAAACTTTTTCTATGTTTTTCCGTCATATACTTTTAGGATATTCGAAGTAGGTTGCTTTTATTTATGTTCCCATGCGTCATGCCTTTCGAGGCCTCTAGAACTTTTGGAAAAAGCGATAGAAATCTCTATTAATACTACTAAAGAACTTTAGTAGTATTAAAGTTTAAAACTAGTCGCCTCAAAGGCTTGTCAACAGAAAAACCACTAAAAATTCCAGCAGCTAGGACTTATCTGTGTGAATTGGACGCGGTCGTGATCAAAGTCGCTGCAGGCTTGCTCTAATGCTGTCTATTCACGTCATTCCCTTGTTACCTTGATTGCTCAGGAAAGGAATAAATGCAGAACTAGCCAAAAAACTCAGCTTCCCTATGATTCCTTGATTTTTTATGGACAAAATCTACTGGATTCTTAAGAGCCTGTAAAGGTTGAGAAACTTTTGGAAACGAGTTTTGACCTGAGTACAGTGTATGATGGGCTAAGGTATGCCAGCACTGGAGATATGGCCCATTATTTGAAGCAAGTTTCAAAAAAGGCTCAATTTGGCCATTTTCGACCTGCCTTCACGAGTCAGCCTATTTATCTAGCTACAGACCACTTTACGAAAAAACAAAGACATCTTCTTGAAGCTGAGAATTTTCTGAATAAAACCTAGCCCAAAAATACAATTTTATTCTACATTTTCAGGTCTAAAATAGGCTAAATACGAATAAACGCAATTTAACGCTATGTCCGAAATTACCATTTTTGCACATTTTCTCATAAATTTGTTGAAAAAAACCAACCCAAACCTCCCCTTATCTGAAAATTCTGACAATTTTACACCTAGAACTGGTCTTTTTAACCATACTCTCTGTTGGCCGAAATCGAGAATTTTTGTTTGAAAATGACCACTTTGAGTTCTGCTCCTATGTTATAACATAGGAGCAAAGTCAGAATGCAAAATTTTGCCACAAAAAAACTTGCTGCTCACTCAGATTTTAACACAACTCTATATTCTTTTCAGGGATCATCAAGCCATTCATGAAGCAGTTACCCATGCAGAAATAACCTTTCTTACATCTCAATTTTGCTGAGAAAATACCCAAGTTTAACGTAGGGTCACGACTTTGCTCTATGTTATAACATATTCCAAAAGTGACCAAAAGTGGATCCTTCTCCTCTCCTGATTAGCCCCATCAGCTTTAACCTAAAATTTTGTTGAAGATGATTGTAGGAACAAGAAGGGGGCCAGCAGTGCTGGAGAGGGAGAATGTTGGAGATGGCATGACCTTGCAAGCAAGGTCAACGAGACAGAACATTTAAGAGTGAGGCTCAAGGGCCTTTTTCGAAATGCCTAGACTCGTGGCTAGATGAGGATGCGGCGGAGCAAGCTCCATCACCTACCAACCTCCTATGAATGGAAAAATAATGTACCATTTGTGAATGAAGATGGCTTGAAGTGTGAGCGCCACCAGCGAAGTACTGGCCATCCAAGCAGCAGACGTCGCAGGCCCCTTCCATTGGATCCTTCTCCTCTCCTGATTCGCCCCATCAGCTTTAATCTAAAATTTTGTTGAAGATGGTTGTAGGAACAAGAAGGGGGCCAGCAGTGCTGGAGGGGGAGAACGTTGGAGATGGCATGACCTTGCAAGCAAGGTCAACGAGACAGAACATTTAAGAGTGAGGCTCAAGGGCCTTTTTCGAAATGCCTAGACTCATGGCTAGACGAGGATGCGGCGGAGCAAGCTCCATCACCTACCAACCTCCTATGAATGGAAAAATAATGTACCATTTGTGAATGAAGATGGCTTGAAGTGTGAGTGCCACCAGCGAAGTACTGGTCATCCAAGCAGCAGTTGTCGCAGGCCCCTTCCATTGGATCCTTCTCCTCTCCTGATTCGCCCCATCAGCTTTAATCTAAAATTTTGTTGAAGATGATTGTAGGAACAAGAAGGGGGCCAGCAGTGCTGGAGAGGGAGAATGTTGGAGATGGCATGACCTTGCAAGCAAGGTCAACGAGACAGAACATTTAAGAGTGAGGCTCAAGGGCCTTTTTCGAAATGCCTAGACTCGTGGCTAGACGAGGATGCGGCGGAGCAAGCTCCATCACCTACCAACCTCCTATGAATGGAAAAATAATGTACCATTTGTGAATGAAGATGGCTTGAAGTGTGAGTGCCACCAGCGAAGTACTGGTCATCCAAGCAGCAGTTGTCGCAGGCCCCTTCCATTGGATCCTTCTCCTCTCCTGATTCGCCCCATCAGCTTTAATCTAAAATTTTGTTGAAGATGATTGTAGGAACAAGAAGGGGGCCAGCAGTGCTGGAGAGGGAGAATGTTGGAGATGGCATGACCTTGCAAGAAAGGTCAACGAGACAGAACATTTAAGAGTGAGGCTCAAGGGCCTTTTTCGAAATGCCTAGACTCGTGGCTAGATGAGGATGCGGCGGAGCAAGCTCCATCACCTACCAACCTCCTATGAATGGAAAAATAATGTACCATTTGTGAATGAAGATGGCTTGAAGTGTGAGCACCACCAGCGAAGTACTGGCCATCCAAGCAGCAGTCGTCGCAGGCCCCTTCCATTGGATCCTTCTCCTCTCCTGATTCGCCCCATCAGCTTTAATCTAAAATTTTGTTGAAGATGATTGTAGGAACAAGAAGGGGGCCAGCAGTGCTGGAGAGGGAGAATGTTGGAGATGGCATGACCTTGCAAGCAAGGTCAACGAGACAGAACATTTAAGAGTGAGGCTCAAGGGCCTTTTTCGAAATGCCTAGACTCGTGGCTAGCCGAGGATGCGGCGGAGCAAGCTCCATCACCTACCAACCTCCTATGAATGGAAAAAGAACGTACCATTTGTGAGTGAAGATGGCTTGAAGTGTGTGCGCCACCAGCGAAGTACTGGCCATCCAAGCAGCAGTCGTCGCAGGCCCCTTCCATTGGATCCTTCTCCTCTCCTGATTCGCCCCATCAGCTTTAATATAAAATTTTGTTGAAGATGATTGTAGGAACAAGAAGGGGGCCAGCAGTGCTGGAGAGGGAGAATGTTGGAGATGGCATGACCTTGCAAGCAAGGTCAACGAGACAGAACATTTAAGAGTGAGGCTCAAGGGCCTTTTTCGAAATGCCTAGACTCGTGGCTAGACGAGGATGCGGCGGAGCAAGCTCCATCACCTACCAACCTCCTATGAATGGAAAAATAATGTACCATTTGTGAATGAAGATGGCTTGAAGTGTGAGTGCCACCAGCGAAGTACTGGTCATCCAAGCAGCAGTCGTCGCAGGCCCCTTCCATTGGATCCTTCTCCTCTCCTGATTCGCCCCATCAGCTTTAATCTAAAATTTTGTTGAAGATGATTGTAGGAACAAGAAGGGGGCCAGCAGTGCTGGAGAGGGAGAATGTTGGAGATGGCATGACCTTGCAAGCAAGGTCAACGAGACAGAACATTTAAGAGTGAGGCTCAAGGGCCTTTTTCAAAATGCCTAGACTCGTGGCTAGACGAGGATGCGGCGGAGCAAGCTCCATCACCTACCAACCTCCTATGAATGGAAAAATAATGTACCATTTGTGAATGAAGATGGCTTGAAGTGTGGGCGCCACCAGCGAAGTACTGGCCATCCAAGCAGCAGTCGTCGCAGGCCCCTTCCATTGGATCCTTCTCCTCTCCTGATTCGCCCCATCAGCTTTAATCTAAAATTTTGTTGAAGATGATTGTAGGAACAAGAAGGGGGCCAGCAGTGCTGGAGGGGGAGAACGTTGGAGATGGCATGACCTTGCAAGCAAGGTCAACGAGACAGAACATTTTAGAGTGAGGCTCAAGGGCCTTTTTTGAAATGCCTAGACTCGTGGCTAGCCGAGGATGCGGCGGAGCAAGCTCCATCACCTACCAACCTCCTATGAATGGAAAAAGAACGTACCATTTGTGAGTGAAGATGGCTTGAAGTGTGGGCGCCACCAGCGAAGTACTGGCCATCCAAGCAGCAGTCGTCGCAGGCCCCTTCCATTGGATCCTTCTCCTCTCCTGATTCGCCCCATCAGCTTTAATCTAAAATTTTGTTGAAGATGATTGTAGGAACAAGAAGGGGGCCAGCAGTGCTGGAGGGGGAGAACGTTGGAGATGGCATGACCTTGCAAGCAAGGTCAACGAGACAGAACATTTTAGAGTGAGGCTCAAGGGCCTTTTTCGAAATGCCTAGACTCGTGGCTAGCCGAGGATGCGGCGGAGCAAGCTCCATCACCTACCAACCTCCTATGAATGGAAAAATAACGTACCATTTGTGAGTGAAGATGGCTTGAAGTGTGGGCGCCACCAGCGAAGTACTGGCCATCCAAGCAGCAGTCGTCGCAGGCCCCTTCTATTGGATCCTTCTCCTCTCCTGATTCGCCCCATCAGCTTTAATCTAAAATTTTGTTGAAGATGATTGTAGGAACAAGAAGGGGGCCAGCAGTGCTGGAGGGGGAGAACGTTGGAGATGGCATGACCTTGCAAGCAAGGTCAACGAGACAGAACATTTTAGAGTGAGGCTCAAGGGCCTTTTTCGAAATGCCTAGACTCGTGGCTAGCCGAGGATGCGGCGGAGCAAGCTCCATCACCTACCAACCTCCTATGAATGGAAAAATAACGTACCATTTGTTAGTGAAGATGGCTTGAAGTGTGGGCGCCACCAGCGAAGTACAGGCCATCCAAGCAGCAGTCGTCGCAGGCCCCTTCTATGGATCCTTCTCCTCTCCTGATTAGCCCCATCAGCTTTAATCTAAAATTTTGTTGAAGATGATTGTAGGAACAAGAAGGGGGCCAGCAGTGCTGGAGGGGGAGAACGTTGGAGATGGCATGACCTTGCAAGCAAGGTCAACGAGACAGAACATTTTAGAGTGAGGCTCAAGGGCCTTTTTCGAAATGCCTAGACTCGTGGCTAGCCGAGGATGCGGCGGAGCAAGCTCCATCACCTACCAACCTCCTATGAATGGAAAAATAACGTACCATTTGTTAGTGAAGATGGCTTGAAGTGTGGGCGCCACCAGCGAAGTACAGGCCATCCAAGCAGCAGTCGTCGCAGGCCCCTTCTATGGATCCTTCTCCTCTCCTGATTAGCCCCATCAGCTTTAATCTAAAATTTTGTTGAAGATGATTGTAGGAACAAGAAGGGGGCCAGCAGTGCTGGAGGGGGAGAACGTTGGAGATGGCATGACCTTGCAAGCAAGGTCAACGAGACAGAACATTTTAGAGTGAGGCTCAAGGGCCTTTTTCGAAATGCCTAGACTCGTGGCTAGCCGAGGATGCGGCGGAGCAAGCTCCATCACCTACCAACCTCCTATGAATGGAAAAATAATGTACCATTTGTGAGTGAAGATGGCTTGAAGTGTGGGCGCCACCAGCGAAGTACTGGCCATCCAAGCAGCAGTCGTCGCAGGCCCCTTCCATTGGATCCTTCTCCTCTCCTGATTCGCCCCATCAGCTTTAATCTAAAATTTTGTTGAAGATGATTGTAGGAACAAGAAGGGGGCCAGCAGTGCTGGAGGGGGAGAACGTTGGAGATGGCATGACCTTGCAAGCAAGGTCAACGAGACAGAACATTTTAGAGTGAGGCTCAAGGGCCTTTTTCGAAATGCCTAGACTCGTGGCTAGCCGAGGATGCGGCGGAGCAAGCTCCATCACCTACCAACCTCCTATGAATGGAAAAATAACGTACCATTTGTGAGTGAAGATGGCTTGAAGTGTGGGCGCCACCAGCGAAGTACTGGCCATCCAAGCAGCAGTCGTCGCAGGCCCCTTCCATTGGATCCTTCTCCTCTCCTGATTCGCCCCATCAGCTTTAATCTAAAATTTTGTTGAAGATGATTGTAGGAACAAGAAGGGGGCCAGCAGTGCTGGAGGGGGAGAGCGTTGGAGATGGCATGACCTTGCAAGCAAGGTCAACGAGACAGAACATTTTAGAGTGAGGCTCAAGGGCCTTTTTCGAAATGCCTAGACTCGTGGCTAGCCGAGGATGCGGCGGAGCAAGCTCCATCACCTACCAACCTCCTATGAATGGAAAAATAACGTACCATTTGTGAGTGAAGATGGCTTGAAGTGTGGGCGCCACCAGCGAAGTACTGGCCATCCAAGCAGCAGTCGTCGCAGGCCCCTTCTATTGGATCCTTCTCCTCTCCTGATTCGCCCCATCAGCTTTAATCTAAAATTTTGTTGAAGATGATTGTAGGAACAAGAAGGGGGCCAGCAGTGCTGGAGGGGGAGAACGTTGGAGATGGCATGACCTTGCAAGCAAGGTCAACGAGACAGAACATTTTAGAGTGAGGCTCAAGGGCCTTTTTCGAAATGCCTAGACTCGTGGCTAGCCGAGGATGCGGCGGAGCAAGCTCCATCACCTACCAACCTCCTATGAATGGAAAAATAACGTACCATTTGTTAGTGAAGATGGCTTGAAGTGTGGGCGCCACCAGCGAAGTACAGGCCATCCAAGCAGCAGTCGTCGCAGGCCCCTTCCATTGGA
>JASANA010003886.1:0-11836 GCA_030248095.1 Ptycholaimellus sp. GST1_10
T
The DNA here is from genome assembly GCA_030248095.1 of Ptycholaimellus sp. GST1_10. Lineage (NCBI taxonomy): Eukaryota > Metazoa > Nematoda > Chromadorea > Chromadorida > Chromadoridae > Ptycholaimellus > Ptycholaimellus sp. GST1_10. The sequence goes on from JASANA010003886.1 coordinate 2, forward strand.
TCCGTTCAGTTACGTATTGCTGAGCCTTTTAGGTAGAAAGGTTGAAAAATGAGTGTCTGTTGCAACTCACAGCAGAGCCACTGCTTTGCATTTGGCCATATTTATTGTTTGGATTGGGAAAGGGTTCGAAACTGGGCTGTGCTGGAAAATGACGAATTCTTCACAAATTTGGACAAACTTTTTTTTCCTGAAAGGTAATAAAATTTTAGAAACATCTGGAGGGGTGAAACAAGTCATAGTACATTTGAATAATTATTTTTGAGGATACAAAGACTGAAAGTGGGTATGCTGTAAAAGGCTCAATTCTCAATTTTGACAAACTTTTTTTTTCCCTGAAAGGTAATAAAATTTTAGGAACATCTGGAGGGGTGGAACAAGTCCTGGGCATTTGAAACATTACTTTTTGAGTAGAAAGTTAGAAAATTTGGGTATGATGTAAAAGGCTCAATTCTCAACAGATTTTGACAAACTTTTTTTTCCTGAGAGGTAATAAAATTTTAGGAACATCTAGAGGGTTGGAACAAGTCCCAAAGCATTTGAAACATTACTTTTTTGCATATAAAGGTTGAAAAATGGGGCATGCTGAGAGCTCCGCGGTCACCTATTGCGCTCTGCGCCATATACTTGTTTGCCTCAAACTCTGCACCATATAGGTAATTTTGGGCATACATTACGAATATGGTGTCCATTTGCTTCCATATTTTCATCATTGGCTTCTACCAGGTCATGGTGTACAAGCAGCGAACCAACTTCGTCTGGGTCATTTTAAGAGACGTTTTATGTAAGCCTTGAGTTAACTACCAAAAGAGGGTGGAAAAGTCGATTTCCAAGTTTTTAAAACTGAGTACAGGGTAGCTTAAAGGGATCAATTCTACACTCTGTCCCGTTGACCGCATCGTTTTTAGTGCTTTCTAGCCCAAGTTATGGCCATAAATGCAAAGGCAACTCCAAAAATGGCCCAAAAACTCCGATTTTTGAGTATTTTTAGATTTTGTTGAATTTGTCACCCAATTATCAACCAAAATATGGACTTCTGCACATCAACCGAAATAGCAATTTTGGTTTTCCAGTGTTGCTAAATCTAATCCTTAGGCATGTATTCATGCATAAATATCACTTGTTATTTCTTATTTTATTTTACAAAAATACTTTTTTGGCAGCAAGCCCGATTTTCACCCTATGCTACAACATAAGCAAAATATGTGAGTGTATTCAGCAGGAACGTAGCGAGGATCTCTTTAGTCATTCGGCACTGAGCAGGGAAAAGGGAGTGACATTGGGGCATATAGACAAGACGCAGATCTTCCTCTCTCCCGCCCAAAGCTTTTGCTTCATAGCGCAGCAGTTGACAGGACGATTGAGATGGACTTCTCCGATCTGGATCGTCGGATGCTTTTGTGGATTGTTCAGGTGTGCTGAGCAATGGAGATGGCAGAAGAGCAAGATGCTAGCTTTGCAGAGTGCAGAGAAGGAGGAGACTATTCAGCCATCAGGGAACCGACTCTGGAAGGAGGGCATCGCCCAAGGCCTTTTCCCGGGCAAGAGCCACACTGCTCTCCAGCCCAGGTTCTATACTCCAGCCCGCCTGCTCCCTTCCAGTCTGTCCTTCTCAGGTGGTCCCGCTTCCTCCAAGGCGAGCTGGGCAAGGAGGAAGGGCGTCTGCGCTACTACCGCCTTCTGGGGCCCGCCAGCTTCCAGCTCCTCCGTATGGCTCTCCAGGGCATCTTCTTCATCGCGTTCCTGCCTCCTTTTGCCCTTCTGCATACTTCTCACGCCTGGAGCGGCTTTGAGAGAGACGAAGACTCCGCCGAAGCGAAAGCCCAATCTGTCCCCTGATAGCCGCTCCCAAGCCGCTGGTCAGACACAGCCCAAGGCCGAATCCACGGAGCCCAGTTTCTTTGCCACTTTATTTGCTTTCCCAGTCGTGGAAACAAGCAGCAGAAACTTTGTTCTTGAAATATTTATTTTGCTCCTGACTCTCTGACCAGTAGCGGTAGATTTGCTCTCGTATCAGCTAGCTATTTGCTAGGATCTGAAGGCAGGGGAGCGGTTAGGGCGCTGAAGCTGATGGAATGCGAGGCCTCCACATGTCGAGGCCCGAGCGACGAAGCCCCATTGGCCATTGCTTTGGACAGCTTGGAGAACAGCATCATCCCCAAAGACCTGCTGGACAAACTTTTCTCCGCGCCCTCCTCCTCACAGGTTCCCCTTTGACCCCCCAACTCAGCCGTCCACCCTCACGCCGGAAGCCTCCTAGACTCAGCCTCCAAACACGGAAGAGCTGTCACCAGAGCAGCTGACCATGCTTCAAGGCCGAAAGACTGCGCCAGAGCTTCTGGACCAGTCCTTTGATTCCTCCATGGACACCGATGAGCTCCTTCCCAGCACCGTCGTCCTTCCCCTCCCTTTCTCTCCTCTTCCTTCCCTTTGAGGCCTCAATCTGCAGGCAGCCATGGCTGAGCCTGTCCAGCCGGAAAGGCCCCATCGCCTGGTCCCTGTCCAGCAGGAGCCAGAGCCGCTACCGGAGCTACAGCCGCTGCGAGAGGCGGAGGTGGCAGAGCTGCGGCAGGGCGAGCCCGCGGAGCGGAGCGAGGAACAGCTGCGACACTACCAGCAACACTTCTCCATCCGCTTCCCACCCACCAAAGTCCCTCCTATCTCCCTTCTTTCTTCTATCCCCTTCTCTCCAGCTCCCCTCCCCACGTCCAGTAAAGAAAAGGAAGGGGTTGAAGGATGAAATGCGGCCGGGCTTCGTGCCGAGCAACATTCGCCGCCCGCGCATGGTGGCCCAGCTGGAGGCTCTGAAGAGGCGCCACACCAACCTCCTGGAAGAGGAAGAGGAGGGCCTGGACACCTCCTGGCCGGTGCCCTCCTTTCCCCGCCTGGCCTGGGAGGAGGAGGAGGGGATTGGCAGACGGTTCGCGAGCAGTCGGAGAGAGTGCTGGAGTTGCGGCGGCAGTGGATCCTGGCCTGTTTCGGGCGGAGTCTCCGCCAGTCCCCACAGCGTCTCTCCGTCAGCCCGCAACCTCTCAGCACCTCCTCCCAGCCTCAGACTTCCGCCCAGCCCAACTCACCCAACTCCCCATCGCCTTCCAAGGAGGCTTGATTTACATTTATTTTCGGTACCTTCCATCGTCTTGCCTGCATTTCTTTTTCGTCTAGTAATCATTTCATGCTTAGTACTTACTTAGTAGAATCANAACTGTTTCTTCTTTTTTTTATAAAAACTAAAGATTGCTTTCCATAGCGAAGCAATAGATAATTTCCTCGCACAGCACTTAGCAGGCCATCTGCGGGGCAAAAACAGACACATTTCGGCGACACAAGTTCACGACGGAGGACGATAGAACACTGGTGAAATTCCTGCACCGCCAACTGCAGCGCAGTCTACATCACAGCCTCAACGACATCCTCACCGAAGCTGCCCGTAGAAGCATCCTTCCCGGGCGCACCACTCAAGCACTGGCATTCAGGTCCGCCTCTACATTCTCCTCCATCCCTTCATCCGCCCCTGCCTCAGGTTCAACAAGTACCTCCGCCCTGACATCCTAAGCGGGGATCTCTCCTCGGACATATGCAGCGAAGAATTCCAGCTAGCCGGCCCACCCCTAGCATGAGGAAGGATGGAAAGGTGGGGACAGGTTCCTCAGCAGTTGCAGCTAGACTGCTGTTGGATGGCCGGACGGCACGGCAGGGCCTGGGCCCCTACGTCCGCCTGAAGCCGCCTGCTCCGGTCCCCTTCTCTTCTGGCTTTTGGGAACGGTAGGACATTACTTGCATCATCATCTCTTCCTGCGAAAATGCATTTGAATCTCCAAGTATGAGAGAATGCACACAAATAGCTGGTTACAATTGCAAGAGGCATGAATCGAATGTCATAAGCATGATAGGCACGACCCAAAGGGTGAATGTTCAGCTAGATGCAGGAAACTGTTAAATGGATTACTTGTTGTCCTCACACATGGTACTCTACTCACTCACATCGGTCGGCTAAGACATCTTTGACTCAGCCCTAGCAGGATTGAGCAGATTGTGGGACAAACGGAATGGGGAGTGTCCACAAACAAGGCCTGGTGTTCTAGCTCAAGGGAGAGATCACCTGGGAAGGACAGCTGGCTTCTGCTTTGGTTCTCAGCCCCCCTCCTCTCTTCTCCCTTCACCTACAATGGACACCAGGAGCAGCCCTGATGGCCAGCTCTGGCTCAAGCTCTACAAAAGCCTTGCCTGCAGAAAGCTTCTGGCCCAGCTCCAGCTTACTGGCCCTGTTTTGCTCTTTCTGGCTGGAAAATCTGGAGACTGACCAATTGAAAAGCTGCTATTCTGTCAGACACTGAAAAGCATGCGGATGGGGCGGGGCGGCAGCGGAGGGGAGGCCGGTGCTGAAGGAGTGAACTAGTAAGTTTGGGAGGAGAGCCTCTGGAGCCTGCCGGTAGGGAGGAAGCCGCTTTGCCTCGCCGCCAGGATCCACAGGTCATGTCCCTGCCCAAGCCTGGCAGAGTGCAATCGTGGATGCCCTTCCGGGTCTCTTTGCTGCCTTTCTTGCATACAGCGGGAGATGGAGTAGAAACTGGGCATAGACATGACCTCAGCTAGTATGCTTTTATTGGTGCAAAGAACAGGTGTTTATGCTGCAGAAAATGTGCGAGGACAATTTGGAAGCTGGATGGGCAAGGAAGAAGGAGATTGGGTATTTGTGCATTCGCAGCCGTCTGCATGCAATGGCTGGATGGATACAGGCTGGTGGATTTCAGGCAAATTTCAGGCAAATTTCAGGTGAAGAAAGCTGGTGGACTACTGTGGCAGTTGCGTTTTTGAATCTTAGCCGAAATTTGAGCTTGAGTTATGGAAAATGATTGATGTCCTCACCCCATCTAAATTCTCCACAAAATTCCCTTTCGAATGGCGTTAAAATCATGCAAAAAGCTTTACTAGAACTCGAGTTATGACATTTTGACTATTCCTGTAGACCTGGGTCAATTTTGATTCTACCCAACATTATGTTGGGACAACATTATGTCAACCCGACATTATGTCGACCAGATATAATGTCGACCCAACATAATGTCAACCCGACATAATGTCGACCCAACATTATGTCGGCCCGACATAATGTCAGGGCAGATCAAAATTGTCCCAGGCCCGCAGGAATCAAAGGCGGAAGCAGGAAAGGGGAGTGAGTGAGGAGGAGTAGCAAGGGCGAGTAGAACTTGATGAGAAGACTTGATAGAGGATGCCTTGATAATTTTTGACCGCGGAGCGGCCCGAAGGGCTGCTCCGCGGTCTATAGAGGTTACTAAACTTTTGTCCTGAATCGGCTATCTGCTTAGGTAACGATGAGCGAAAATGCATTAACGTCAAAACGCCATACTTCAATGAGAAAACCCTGTTTGCACAGAAAAACACTGTACGCCCTGGATATATACGGATAATCCCAACTACAGGACCAAAACTATGGCACCTACTAGGCAGCAGACCAAAATGCAAATATGAGGACAGGCTGCAGACAAACGTTGTATACCAAATCAAAGTGCAAATGCAACAAAATGATATAGGTGAGACAAAAAGGCACCTGGAATCAAGAATCAAGGAACACAAAACCAATTGGTGCAAAGATAGCCTACATAATGTTTTCAAAGATCATCAGGGAAGCAATCATGGTCCAAGAACTTGACTACCGCTAAGGTAATACATAAGTGTAAGCCAGCAACATGAACGAAAGCAGCAATGAGGGCCTATGCATCAAAATGAACGAAACTCAAGTGATTATTGACCTAACCAATGTACAAAGACAGCACGACATTCCAAATGGTGTTCTACCTCTACTTAATGTTCTAATACAGCACACTGAAATATTCCTTGAAATCATATTTTGCCATTAAATGTCATTTCTTAACCTTTTTAATAGTTATTATTGTGTTTTGTTTCTGACAAGTGTTTAGAAAATCTCATTGTTACTGAGGAAGAAGGTAATACTTCGAAACGTCTAATTTTTATGTGAATAAATCACTACTGTGCTTACATTTTGGAAAGAGTCAACTATATATATATATATATATATATATATATATATATATATATATATATATATATATATATATATATATATATATATATATATATATATATATATATATATATATATATATATATATATATATATATATATATATATATATATATATATATATAAATATATATATATATATATAGGTATGTGTCTGGAAATGCTGTCCACGGCGTATTCTCAAAGGATTGGGACAAACTTTTTTTTTCCTGAATTGTAACGCTATTTTAGGTAGATCTGGAGGGGGTAGACCCGGTTTCCGAGCATTTGAAACATTATTTTTTGGGTAGAAAGGTTTAAACATTGCAATATATAGTTTTTGCGCTGTAGCACCTGTAATCTTTAGAATTGCACAGACAACTTGAGTTTTTTTGTTCACAAGTTGTATATAACAATTCCAAATATGTGCTTACTTTGAAAATGGTTTAGAAACCACAAGTTGCCCTCCTGAGTGACAAACTTTCACGCATGACAATGGCATCAATCTAATTAGGAGCAGCTGAACGGCTGATAATTGAACAGAACACTTGAGTCTTTTTGTTCACAAATCGCATATAGCAATTCCAAATCTGTGCTTACTTTTGAAAATGGTTGAGAAACCACATACTTGCCCTCTGCTGAGTGACAAACTTTCATGCATGCCAATAGAATCAATAATTAATAGCAGCTGAACGGCTTATAGTTGAACAGACAAGTTAAGTTTTTTTTGTTCACAAGTCGCATATAACGATTCTAAATCTGTGCTTTCTTTTAAAAATGGTTAAGAAACCACAGACTTGCCTACTTTGAGTGACAAACTTTCACGCATGCCAATAGCATCAATAATTAGTAGCAGCTGAACGGCTGATAATTGAACAGACAACTTGAGTTTTTTTGTTCACAAGTCGTATATAACGATTCCAAATCTGTGCTTACTTTCGAAAATGGTTGAGAAACCGACAGGAATAGCTCCTTTTTTAGATCCAATGTTCACCCTCACAGCAGGAATTTTCCTTAGTTTTTGGATTTTGCTACATGTGAATGTGTAAGCGCTCCGCGGTCACCTATTGCGCTTTGCGCCATATACTTGTTAGGTCTAACCCTTTTATAACAATATACGTCATGGCGACTTCTGGATGTTAGCTTTGATTTGGCAGCATAGAAGGCAAAAATCAAGGTCAAAACTAACCGTGAAAAGAAAGGGAAGTTTTAACAAAATCTGGATGTCTGGGCCATGGAGGCGTGTTCATATTTTTACCTTTTGCTCAAAAGTGAAATGTTTTTAACGTTCGCGAAAGTTGTACGAAGATGTCTCTTTTCTTACTTGCGTAAGACTACATGGGCGCCTTCGGCAGATGTGGCCTGAAATCTTACTGCGAAATGGGCGGACATCAAGGGTGGTCATTTCACTGGCCGAGAGTGAAACGTCAACCATATATGGTGTCAGTTTTTTTTATGGGGAAGAAGATCTAAGAGGGAAAAGCAAAGGCAGGCTGTCCTCCGTGGACTGCGTGGCCTGACCCTGGGAGAACGCAAATTTAGCAAACTAATGCCGCGCCTCCTGGAAGCCACGCCTGAGCTCATCTTCTTACGAGTCCTCAACTATGACATCTTTGACACTGGCATCTGGTCAGGGAGTTCTTGAAACACATCTGCCGAAAGCTTCCGTGAACTGCTTTGCCTTTACCAATACTTTCCTTCACTTGAAATTTGCAGAAGTTTGCAGAAGTTTGCTCCTGCGGAAATTCGATGTCTTTGCATCTACAGAGAACTCAACAATGCAAGCAGCCTAGTTCCCCTCAAAACCTCATTCCCATTAGTCTTGCTCGGTTCAGAGCCATCTGAGCGCAGTGTTTCGACTGGCGCGACTGCGCAAAGGCTACTCCAAAAATTCGCATTGAGATCCTTGTAGAGTGACAAGCGTTTCGCTGGATCACTGCTGCATGCCTGAACATGACTTTCTGTCCAATTAAGCTGCCGCATTTTGCTGTTTTTTGAGGTTCTTGCTCTGCTGCAAAGTTTCAAACGCCTTAAATCGATTTCTCTTGCAGGATGTCAAGCAATTTGGATTACAGTGGGGCTGCTGCTATGACAGTTGCTAGGTTGGAAACGGTTTAGAATAAGCGTGGTGCGAAGCAATGGAGATGGAATGAGAGAGGGGGTCTCACACTCCAAAGCCAGAGCTCGACTCAAAACTATTCACCTCGAAAGGCAAAGGCCTAAGATATTAGGCGAATGCCTTCGGGAGCACTTGCTTTTTGCAATATCCAAACAAGTTTATTTATTCATTGACGAAAAATGGTGTCTGGGCCGGGCAAACATTAAAACATAAATTTAATGGCTCATGTTCGGTGACAGATATACAGATATGTGTAGCTGAATAAGAAACGCTACAAACTGCGAGAAGAAGCAAGAACACGTGGGCACTGTGTTGAGGCTGAGGTGTGAGGGCGTTGAGTTGAGGCTGAGGAAGGGACAGGTGTGAGAGAGATGAGGGCCATGAAGAGAATATTGAGAGAGAGCTCAGAGGACGGAGGCCCAAACATAAATTTATGTTTTTTCCATGAAACATGCCAATTATTGCCATGAAGATTCATATCCATACCTCTCTCAGAAAGCGAGACCACGCATCTCTTAGCAAGGCAAGGGAGAATACATTTCATTGATATTTGTTTGCATTTGCCAGGCACAATTTGAAAATGAAAGATCAACATTATTTCTCCTCCTTGGCCCGGTGGCCTGGCTGCTCCGTGCCTGAAATGTATCAAAGTCGATGACTTCAAAGCGTTCTCCAGATTTGGAGCAACGGTGGTTGATCTAGAATCAATAGATCCTTATAAGGACAAAGGAAGGACTTGTGAAAAGGTGAGTAGTGAAGTAGCAGGGAAGGCAAAGTGGAAAGTAATGGAAGGTGGGAGGATGGAGAAAAGAGAGGGAGCTGCGGTGAGAGGAGAAGATTGAGTCGCACTGAGGTTGGTGCAGGTGGCGGCGCAGACGAGCAAGGACTTAGCTTTTGGCTACGGCCAGCTTAGGCTACGGCTCAGCTTTCGACTAAATGCTTCCTAATGTTACCTATATTTTGTGTTGAGTAAATTTGCTGGTCTTCTTTTTTGCTGCTTAAAAAAACCACTATCTAAAGTGGAAAAAAAGCAGGCAAAGACATGAAATGAATCATTCTGGTGATGATGCCGAAGACGAGGAGGTGTCGATCTCCTCGATGAGTTCTAGGCCTTTCTCCACGCCATCCTTCTCATCCATCTAGGAATGGGGCAGAGAAGTTGAGCAAGAGAAAATGGGAGGGAGAAGGGACCTCATGGAGCGAGAGCCTCGGATGGGTCCAAGGCATCCTGGGCCAGCTCCACCACGTCGTGGGCCTTGGACTGCTCCACTCCCCTGGCTGAGATGCAAGTGTAGGGAGAGAGTTAAAACAATGTCACCTTTCAGCCTATCTACGAGCGGATCTCGACGCAGGAGGTTGCAAAGTTCGCATCGGTACGCCCTACGGCAGATCATGATAACCCACTTGTTTCTTTCTATAAAATGCTGGTGATTCTCCTGCTCTTGGCCCATTGGTGGAACTACGTCCAGTCCTCTGCATAAAGCTCCAACGCCTTGCCCAGTGTCAGAACCTGCACCAGAGATACCTCTTCAGCCTCAGCATCCCCAACAGCTTCTTCGCCTTCTCCGAACTCCTTACACAAAATGCTGGGAGGGAGAGCGAGAAGAGGAAGAAGAAGAAGGAACCTTGCCATCAGTTGCCGCTCAGACTCCTCCTTCTCGATTTCCAGCCAGAGCACTAGCAGTTCATTCGGCATCACCTGCATTGCAGCAGACTTTGCATTTGGCTGAAGAGGGAGAGGGGGATTAGGAGGCACCTGCTGAATGGATCGCTTGAACTGAGGCAGCGTCTGCGGGAAGGCAGAGAGGATGACGTGCCGGCAGCCCCGCCCCTTGAGGCCTGATAGGAGTGCAGGCACAAGGATGGCCATGGCTGCTCCCGGGGCGAGTGGGATTGCGCTCCGCAGGTACTCTGCAGCCGCCTTCCCCAACTCTGTCTCCTTCCCCGCCTGCCAATGCTCAACTGCCACCTCTTCAGCAAAGCCTCCTCCATTATCCGAATTCTCCACAAAATTCCCTTTCAAATGGCGTTTGAATCATGCAAAAAGCTTTACTGGAACTCGAGTTATGACCTTTTGACTATTCCTGTAGACCTGGGTCAATTTTCATCTGACCCGACATTATGTCGGGGCGGATCAAAATTGACCCAGGCCCACAGGAATCAACAAAAGGTCATAACTCAAGTTCTAGTAAAGCTTTTTGCATGATTCCAACGCCATTAGAAAGGGAATTTTGTGGAGAATTCAGAGGAGCTGTGGACAGAAGGCCCTGTGCAGTTGGATAAGGCTTACCCATGAGAACAAATGGCCAATTGCTGCTGGAGAAGGCTGGTGGAGTACTGTGGCAGTTGCGTTTTTGAATCTTAGCCGAAATTGGGATGGGAGCAGGGTTGAAGGCCAATCGCATGTGGAGAAGGCTCATTGATGAGGACAGAAGGGCATGTGCAGGTGTGGGAGTGAGGACAGAAGGCTGACTGCAGGATCTTAGCCCGATAGCCAGTGTGCCCGATAGCAGTGTGCCCAATAGCTCAGTGTGTCAGTGTGCCCGATAGCTCAGTGTGTCAGTGTGCCCGATAGCTAGAAATCAGTGTGCCCGATAGCGAGAAATCTGCTGAAAACCACTCCTGAGCCATGAAATCGCAGCTGTCACAGAGCCTATTGAGCACCTCCGGCAGCACTGGCCGGCGTCCGTCCCTTCACCACCCCCATCTCTGCTGGCCGTGCCAGCTCCAGCCGCCAAGAAGGAAGACGTAGCCCAGCCCCCGCTGTCGTCAGCCCCCGCCTAGGTGCCAGAACGTTCCCGGAGTAGTTTTTAGGACCGCCTCGTATGTTTTCTGTAGTGACACTTTGCCGGAGTTTTCATGACGACACGTTCCCGGACTTTTTGAAAATTTTGACTCCGGGAACGTGTCGGTTTCAATTTTGTCTTTTGACACGACACGTTCCCGGACATTCTAAAACCTCCGGGAACGTGTCGTGTTTATATAAGGTTTTTATCCGGCAGTGTTCTTTGTTGCCATTATGCTGTAACTCCAGGAACGTGTCGGTTGTGCAACTGTTCAGATCCTGTTTCCTGCTGTTCAGATGACACGCTGCCGGAGTTTTTCCTGTTTCCTGCTGTTCAGATGACACGCTGCTGGAGTTTTTCCTGTTTCCTGCTGTTCAGATGCCATGTTCCCGGAGTTTTTAAAAAGTCCGGGAACGTGTCGTGTTTATATAAGGTTTTTATCCGGCAGTGTTCTTTGGTGCCATTGTGCTTTTACTCCGGGAACGTGTCGGTTGTCCAACTGTTCAGATCCTGTTTCCTGCTGTTCAGATGCCACGCTGCCGGAGTATTTCCTGTTTCCTGCTGTTCAGATGCCACGCTGCCGGAGTTTTTCCTGTTTCCTGTTGTTCAGATGCCACGCTGCCGGAGTTTTTCCTGTTTTCAAACTGTCCTCGCACATTTTCTGCAGCATAAACACCTGTTCTTTGCACCGAGATAAAAGCATACTAGCTGAGGTCATGTCTATGCCCAGTTTCTACTCCATCTCCCGCTGTATGCCGAGAAAGAGGCCGAGAAACCGAAGGCATTCACGATTGCACTCTGCCAGGCTTGCAGACTTGGCGGAATTGGCGGCAACAAAGCGGCTTCCTCCCTACGGCAGGCTCCAGAGGCTCTCCAAACTTACGCAT
>JASANA010003891.1:0-22452 GCA_030248095.1 Ptycholaimellus sp. GST1_10
AAATTTAGCATATTTTTTATGCCGTTAGCATATCTAAAGGAAAAAAATTCTAATATCACACTCCATGCGAAGTTTGTTTTTTAAAATTTTCACTAAAAATACTCAAAAATCCAACCGAGGGTAGAGGCCGACGGCGCCCAGAGCCAGGCCTGAGCCGAAGTGGGCCACAGCTCCAGCGAATCGGACTCGAGCAGTGGAGGAAAGGCGAGCAGCCAGGTCATACAAGGCCCCGGCCAACTGAGCAGAGCAGAAGGCGAGGAGTGGCGGGGCGACGGCGAAGAGGCCGGCCTCCAGGCGGCTGAAGCCCAGCTGGCGGTGGAGGAAGGCGGGGGTGAAGAGGCTGAGCTGGGCCAGGAGGAGGAGGTGGGCCAGGGCGGAGAAGAGGCTGAGCCAGGTGCTGGCTGCCGACAGCATGCTCCCGAGGCCCCCCGAAGACTTTGTTGGAGCCCCTCGGAACCTGTGGATGCCAGCAATTGGGAGAATGGAAGGGGGAGGTGGAGGATGGCTTCATTTGTGCAAATGGAAAAGTACTTGCCGCAATTTGAGAGCAGTTAGCTGGATTTTAGGATTCTTAATTGTTAGGGTAAGCGGATTCTTTGCTAGTTTTTACTTCAAAGGGCAAAATTGTGAAAAATTGGCGTGCTCTGCTCTGTGCGTGAGTTGCAATTTTTCAACAAAATTTTTTAGCTTTTGTTAAAAACTAGCAATTGGGACATATATGAATTTTTTTTGGGTGCTTCGCGCGCAAGTGAAGTAATTTATCAATAAAAATGTTTTGCCCAAACCCCCCCCCCCCCAGCACTTGGCATGAACCTCTTAGACGGCTTCCTCTCCAGAATGGCATCCAGCTCCAGGGCGTTGAGATGGGGATGGCGTCCGGGCCGATCCCGGTAGAGGCCCAGCCATAGACAGCCCAGCGCCAAGGTGGCAAAGCCCAGGAGGTAGTGGCCCAGGGGCCATCCCAACGGACTCCACTCTGCCGCCGCCGCGCCCACCTACCCTCTCCTTCCTTCCCTCCTGAGGAGTGGATGAGATGTGTGAACGGGCATGGCGATGAGGAGACCCAGCTCATGGACGCCAGCTAGCAGACTCAGAGCCCCGGCGTACTCACGCAGCGGGGTCCAATGCCGGAGCAGCGAGGCGGCGGCTGGGACCAGGATGGCTGTGCTCATGCCCTGCCAATTTATCCGCTCCTTCCTTCCTCCGCTATTCTTACGCCTCTACTCATGCATCTGCTCTGCTTGCAACAGCGTGCCTTGAATTAGTGGAAACAGCTTCAAATACAGGTCCACATCTTTGCCTATTCTATGATTAGCAAGAAGCCTTATGAGTCTTTCTCTCCGCTCCCTCACTCACCTGAACCAGGCGTGCCGGAAGCAGAGCCCAGGGAGAGAGCCTGAGTAGGTAGTGACTGGCGAGCGTGGCAAAGGCAGAGGCCAGAATGACGAGGCCGAGCGGGACTCGCAGCCCCAGCCTCTTCACCGCCCAGGCCATCGGGAAGGCGGCCAGCAAGCCGCCCCAGCCCGGCGCCGCGTAGAGGCAGGCCAGGCTCAGGATGGAGAGGAGCGGACGAAGTGGGGCGTAGTAGGCGGAGGCCTCGTGGGGCTGTTCGGGGTCCAGCTGGAGACGGTCGAGGGCGGCCAGGGCCTCCATCAGCTCTTCCACGGCGGGGAGGAGGATGAGGCTGCTGGCGTTGTCGGGGGTGGAGTTGCTGAGTGGGGGCTGGAGAGTGGTGGGCGGTAGGAGACTGGGTGTGGAGGAGGTGTTGAGGAGCTCTGTGGCTGCCTGCCAATGGAGATTTGCTTGCTTTTGAGACCTAGTGATAGTGACTGATTGAAAGATTTGATATGGGATATGTTTGAGCTAAATTTTAGGTTAATCAAGGCTTTTTCGAAAGTTGAACTGGTCTAATTCGCATATGCAATGAACGATGCGTTGATTTTTCAGTGGCATAACCTTTTGAGTGACATCGTCGATGGACGGTAGCTGGGGAGCGGCCTGAGGACTCAGCTGAGCAATGGACAGTGCTTGGTCACTGTTGGCGAGCGGCGTAGGGGGAGGAGTTGAAGAATCTGGCAGCTGGTGGGTAGGAGGCGGGCGGAGGAGGAGAGCGGTGAAGTTGAAGACGTGGAGGTTGGCGAAGAGCAGGCTCAGGGTGGCCAAGGTGAGGACGAGAATGCTGTGCCGCAGTGGACAGCAGAGGTCCAGCGCCATCGCATCCGCCCTCCGCCCAAGAGGACAAAAAAGGAGCAGGCTTTGCTTTGAGGGGAGTCTGGTTGTGATTGCTGCAAGGGGAGGGCTGGGGATTGGTGTGTGAAGGCGGCGTAAACACGCGGGCAGCCTCCTAGACAGCATAAACAAAACCACAAGACAAATTACTCCGCCTCGGCTGCCCCTCCAAGCTTTTGCGCCTAAGAACCTGCGTCTTTGCGCTCTAATACCTATACTTACGCCAAAGATGACTCAAGGGAAAACTGATGAATCAGGCGGCATTTTACTAGTCCATAGCAACATGAAAGTTTGTGGATAGCGGCATTAAAAGTGGCATTTCAAGGCGCCTTGCATTTGAAAATGTTAAAAAAGAGTAAAGCCAGGTAGGAATGGGCGAATATGGAAAAGGTGCACAGATGTTGTGGTGTGAGGAGTAGGAGTGCAGGTGTGTGTAGGGGCTGGTGTGGGATGTGAGTGTGGGTGGTATGGGTCTGCAGTGCTGGGTTTGGGATACTGCGGTTGGTAGGTACTCTTTCGGCGGCAACATTCCGCCTCCAAAGACTCTACCCCGCACCTCTACCTTGGCCTAGTTCTACCCAATTCCATGGGATGGCCTTGCTTCGGAGTCTCCGAAGCTATTGCATTTTATTGCATTACGTCTTGTTCGAAGCAGATTCTTTTCTGATTCTGAATTGAAGCAATTATTCTTGGTATCGTAGACAATCACAGCTTATGACAGTTAGAGCAAAAATGTGCAAGTATTTAGGGCAAATGTTTGGGATTGTAAAAACTGCCAGACAGAAGCAGTGCTCTGGTCTTCTTGTGCTGGATGAAGAATAAGAAAGGGCGGTTGAGGCTCAAATAATCTTCATCCTCCCAGCCTTCTTCGTATTCCTCCTTCCTCTGCTCTGTCTAAACACAATTCATCCCTCCATTATTCTTCACCAATAAGGCCTGTAAAGCCTACCAAAGCGTCTGGAAGAAAAGGCGATTGCTTCGGATGACTTCTTCGCCGCTGCTTCGCAGAATGAAGTCGAAAAGTGGTTCTAGCAAAGGCCGTCAACCGCCTTCCGTACAGCTCCATCTAAAACCAACCAGTCTCCCCATTCCTAGCTACAACCATCTCTCCTCCTGCCAAGAGGCAACCGAAGCTGCAGTGGAGTAGTTGGCCGGTCTGAAGGTGGTGCCTTGAAGGCTGTAGCGAACTCTTCTGGAAGTCATCTGGGCCAGGGCCACAGAGCGTGCCTCTTTCTCGTCCGAATGCAGCAGGAAATCGCTGGGCAGACGGAGTGAAATCGGTTCTAAGCTTAGTTGCTGCTCCGCTGATTCCAGCAAGTTCTGGTAGAGCTGCAAACAGATTGACGGATTCTTGTAAATATACAAGAAATGGGGACTTCTGCGATTCCATTCCTGGTCCGGTCCAGTCCTGTATTTCCATTCCTGGTCCTCAATTTTCCATTTCTATAGCCCATATTTCCATTCCTCGGCTAAATTTTTTGCAATTCTTCTATGTTTTCCCCAAAATTTTGTTTAAAAAGTATCAAACTAACTACATAGGGTTACGTAATGGACAATTCTGCGTCGAATGGTGCCACTCATTCTGCGTCATTTTCATTTCTAAAAAAAACCCAATTTTCGCCCTTTTTTTGAGGAATGGAAAATTATTGGCACTCATTCCTCAGGAATGGAAAATTTTTGGCACTCATTCCTCAGGAATGGAAAATTTTTGGCACTCATTCCTCATATATTTTCAGCATAAAATGACTCCAAGTAACCCAAAAAGATGCAAAATCTACATAACTAAGTCCCACAAAGTAGTTAGGATGCTGTAGGCTGGATATAATTCATGTTCAGATTAATGCAATATTAACTATCCTGAATAAATGGTCTGACCCTTAACTACATACTTAGTGAAAATTAAGACTGGAACAAATTTTTTTCGACTTTTCCATTTCTAATCAAAAACACATCCAATGGGTATCAATCGAAAGCTAGTGATGCAGCGAGTGCAGAAATGAACTTTGTTTTGCCAATTTTCAATTGAAATTTGGCAAAATTTGACATTTAATAGTTGAGGAATGGAAAATTGAAAATGGATTTTCAGGTTGTCAGCTGTGAAATGAATTGTTGTCGGCTGTGAAATGAATTGTTTTTTGGTGTTGAGAATAAATGGGTATCAAAGGCTGTCGCTGCAGCATTCATAATCGCATAGTGAAAGATCGCAAATGTTGTATAGCAGTGAGAGGGTGAGTGCAAATGAAATAGGAGAGAAACTGTAGCAGGGATGGTCAGGAAGCCTGCTCACTCGCATCTCATGGCGATTTGGCTCGCCTTTCTGGCAGCTGCCTGTGCATTTCTTGATGGATTCCAGGCTAAAGCTAGCGCGATAGAGAAATATGCAGATGAAATTCTATGCATAAGATTCTTCTGCTCCTCATTTACTTGCCCCATTCACTTCACTGCAAGTTGCTGCTAGCAAAGCCAAGATTGCAGTGAATTGGGTAAGGAGTAAAATGATGCTTCAAGTGGCCCACGATCAGCGCAAGACAAAGTTCTGCCACTCTGTACCTCTCAACTCACACCACACCAGCCACCCACACCATTCCATGCATTGCTTCTCAGGAACCACTCATTGTAGGCAAAGCCCATCTGTGCTCATCATTGCCGATAGCCAGCTGTGGGAAGTGGATGCAGACAGTTTCACCGGTGCCCCCTGCCCTTGGCTACTGGTCAGCATGCGTGGAGCTGGGATAGAGCATCTGAAGTCACTGATCGCATTTGCCAAAACCATTAGCACATTATGCTATATTGTAGCAGATGAATTGGCGGACAAACCCTTTTTGTAGAAGGTCAAGCTGGCAAACATCACGCACATGCACGCAATTAAAAATTGGCAAAACAAAGTTCATTTCTGCACTTGCTGCATCACTAGCTTTCGATTGATACCCATTAGATGTGTTTTTGATTAGAAATGGAAAAGTTGAAAAAAATTTGTTCCAGTCTTAATTTTCACTAAGTACGTAGTTTAGGGTCAGACCATTTATTCAGGATAGTTAATATTGCATTAATCTGAGCATGAATGATATCCAGCCTACAGCATCCTAACTACTTTGTGGGACTTAGTTATATAGATTTTGCATCTTTTTGGGTTACCTGGAGTCATTTTATGCTGAAAAATACATGAGGAATGAGTGCCAAAAATTTTTCATTCCTTGAAATTCCATTTTCCATTCCTCAACTATTAAATGTCAAATTTTGCCATATTTCAATTGAAAATTGGCAAAACAAAGTTCATTTCTGCACTTGCTGCATCACTAGCTTTTGATTGATACCCATTGGATGTGTTTTTGATTAGAAATGGAAAAGTTGAAAAAAATTTGTTCCAGTCTTAATTTTCACTAAGTATGTAGTTAAGGGTCAGACCATTTATTCAGGATCAGGATAGTTAATATTGCATTAATCTGAACATGAATTATATCCAGCCTACAGCATCCTAACTACTTCGTGGGACTTAGTTATGTAGATTTTGCATCTTTTTGGGTTACCTGGAGTCATTTTATGCTGAAAAATACATGAGGAATGAGTGCCGAAAATTTTCCATTCCTGAGGAATGAGTGCCATAAATTTTCCATTCCTGAGGAATGAGTGCCAAAAATTTTCCATTCCTGAAGAATGAGTGCCAAAAATTTTCCATTCCTCGAAAAAAAGGGCGAAAATTGGGTTTTTTTCAGAAAACTCGAGTCGACGGCCCCAAAAATGAAAACGACACAGAACAAGTGGCACCATTCGATGCAGAATTGTCCATTACGTAACCCTATGTAGTTAGTTTGATACTTTTTAAACAAAATTTTGGAGAAAACGTAGAAGAATTGCAAAAAATTTAGCCGAGGAATGGAAATATGGGCTATAGGAATGGAAAATTGAGGACCAGGAATGGAAATACAGGACCGGACCGGACCAGGAATGGAATTGCATGTCTCGGCAAGAAATGGTCGTTTTTCAAAGCTAAATTATCAAACAAATCTTCCAAGCAAATCTTTATGACACTTATTGAGGACACTAGGGCACTTATTCAGTGCTTTTGGATAGAAAACTAATGACAATAGGTTCGGCGAAAATGGCGGACTCGTAGTGGCTGAGTCGATCCAGGCAGCAATAGGGCAAGGCCAGAACCAGGCGCAAACTGCCCAGCTCTACCAGCAGAACCTGGGCTTTGTTTCCCTTTTATCATCCCTATTAGCCATTGTAGGAGGCAAACCTTGGATTTGAGATTGGCTTGATGGATGCAAAGCAGGCGAGCAGTGAGACGCCATTGACTAAATTCGCATTTCGCAGTGAAGCCGTACGGGCGATAGAAGAGGCCCACATCTCGCTGTTCCAAGGTTCCCAAAAAACTTAACTGATTAAAATATATTTTTTTTTGTGAAATTTGTAAAACCCGGCCAGTCCACGCCTAGGTGCAGCTCTGAAAACAGCATCAGCCTTCGTTTTTTGCTGAGATGTTCTTGCTCGAGCTTTTTGCTGAAAACGGAGCTTTTTTGAGTTTCACATTTTTTCGTCCGGCAATATTGCACAAAATTAAAATAATTAGACTTATACAAATGGTTTATAGAAGCAAGAACCTTGAGGCAGCAAAACAGCCTCGCCAAAGACGCTCGGTCCATGCATCCTGTGTCAGTCCATCCAATGAAGCTGCAGTGGCCAAATTTACCAGCGTATCTTGCTATAAACATTTCCGCTTTTGTTTCTCTCGAAATGTACATTGATCAACCTGAAGCTGGAGAGTAAGGTTGTGAAGAAAGGCGAGCAGTTCATCCTGAGCCTCTGTCCATGACATCGCTAAGCCCTGCTTGCCATCCTTAGCGCGACTGAATGCCAAAGAGACAGACCACGGCTGGCTGCCATCCGACTCCACATTATGTCCTGCAATCATCTGGATCACTTAGTCCAGCTGCAACTGGCGGAGGCTTGAACTTTCGCATACAGCTGCTTCAAAACATGACTTCAGTTCGTCAACAACCCCATGGAATTTTCAAAAGGAGGAATGCCTGATGGCTGCATCCCTTTGAACTCACCGATTCAACTCACTGCTAAAGCAAGCTAACCAGCGAATAGCATAGCGAAGACCAGGAGTTGGCTGAAAGGAGCCAGAAGGAGGTTCTGCTCTCTTGGCAGATCCTCGCCCACCACTTCCGACTCCGCATCTGCCAGGTACCACTGGCTGCGCACAAAATCCTCCTGTCAATGTATCCACTTTCCATCACGCCCTGGCCCATAAGCTCAAGATTGACCGCAATCTCGGGCTCCCAACTGCCTGGGCATGGGAAAGGAGTCCTGGAAAGAGTCAAGTATCAAGTTTTCCTTTTTTGGGCATTTTGGGATGGGCCAGCCTGGATGGCGTTGGGGAAGGGGTTGAAGGAGGTATTTGGGTGGTTGTAGAGGAAGGTGTGGTTGGAGGCAGGGGACATATGGGCGATAAGTCACAGCTACAGCCACAGGGGCAGTACACTGTGCGGATTAGCACTGTATTTTGTCGGTTCATTTAATCAGCTTTACGAATTCCACCATTCCGCCATCAAGAAAATCACATTTGAATAACGGGAGACATTACTTATGCTTGAAATTTAAACATACCATTTGAACATTTTAATATCATGCAATTTTCCGCACAATTTCAAACAAAAAATTAAATTTCAAAGAAATTAGTATTCTTTTGAGCTCATTGCAGTTTGAGCAGATTACAATTGGCTGGACAAAAGCCGCAGGCAATCCAGTAGCTGCATCTGAACGGGTACAGGTCCTGTTGGTAGCATATGGTTGGATAGAAGTGCTTCTGAGTATCCACCAGACAGCACAGCGTCCACAAAGTATGCAACCATGCTGCCCACATTTCTTTTCTGCCAGGAATTTACTCCGTCTGATTTCGCCAAAAGGCATATTTCTCTCAGCATTTCAGAGAGACAGCTTTTCTCACCCCCTTGACTCACTGCTCCAGACTCCACAGCGCTGACTCAGTCCAGTCCTCCTTCTTCAAGGCTACGCCTACTTTCCTGCTCCTTAGAGCACTACATAGGTCTTTTTCAAATGGCTTGTATCTTTGCCATATTTTGTTGTACGATTATAGAAGTTCAATTTCAAATTGTTTGTATAAAAATTAGTAATTTGAGTTCTTATTTTTGAACAATCCAGAAAAATTCATAGAAACATTTATAACTAAGTCACCTTTGCTCCGCATCCGCCTAGGCCTTCGCTCTAAAAGGCCGGGCTAATATGAGCCAAGCTTGCATCATGGGCCTTCGCTTTGGGATGCGCTTCGAGCTGCACGCTGTGCCAGTTCCTCGGGTAGGTAGAGAGGCATTGAGGCACAGTCTGCGCAGTTCCGCTCCTCCCAGGGGGACAGGGGAGGGGGAGGTGGAAGTGAGGGGAAAGGCGGACGGAGGTGGGAGGAGGGGCGGAGGGCGAACCTGAGAGGAGGAGGGGCTGAATTCAGCCTCCTCTCCGCCCCCTCCCCATTCTCACTTCCTCTCACTCGACGGGGCGTTGAACTCAGCTTCGCCCCTCCTTTCCCTCCCCGGCCTGTGAGTTTGAACAGGCCTATGCATTTCATTATGCACATGCTCCTCCAGCCCCCTTCCATGCTTTCCCCATTCAACTTAGAAAGAAAACAAGTCACTAAAAGCTAGCAAATAAATTGCAGTCAAAATAAATCCAAATATTTTTTTCAGGCAAATAGCAATCACTTCAACAACTAAACACAAGCGTATTACCTCCTAAGGAGAGTGCATAATCAATTCATCCGCTGCAAGGTTTTAGGCGAAAAAAGCGAGAAAGGAAACCTTGAATATGAATGACTCATTGAAGACAGGGTTGAGGGTCTTGCGGTGGACTTTGGTTTCAAACTTCTTCTTCTTATCCGGCATGAGGTAGAGCTTGACGTATGGGTCCGACGTCCCGCTCATGTCCATCCCCGGCAGACCTTCCGCCTGGATCACCGTCACCGCCAGCTGCAATCCCCTACCCTCATCCTCCAACCTACACCCTCAGCCTCCCTCCAACCGAGTTGCCCTGGAAATCGTAGTCCAGCTTGAACTGAAGACGGCCGATGTTCTTTAGTTCCTTGGTGAGGCCGGCCTGTGCCCGCTCGTTCTCCTCCATCGCCGCCCCCAGCTCTTCCAGGTCCCCAGCCCTCTGCACAGCGATTTGGGTGTTTGATTCGATCTAGAGGTCTTCGGGTATGTAGGAGCCCATCCGTAAAAAGCATGAGAGAGAGAGAGAGCAAAAGGGGAAAGGGGCGAGTAGAGGAGAAGAGTTCCCAAAGCCGAGGGGTGAGGGGCTCACGGGACCTTAGCACTGGGGCCCAGGCCTGCTTCAAGATCCGCACCGCCCTTGTAACAAAGATGCGACCCTCTCTGCCCCTTAGTCATTACTTGCTCTGTCGTTCGCACACCGTTCAGCTGCCCAAGCAATCAGTCAACGCCTTTACTCAGTCACTCTCTGGACACTCTTTGGGCTCTCCTTTGGCCAGGTCTCTAAAGGCTGATCTGGAGAGAAGAGAGTAAGGCTCACCTTGTCCGCTGTGACGGAGGAGGGGATGAGGTCACCGCCACCAGTTTTCATGAATGCCTCAAATGCTGATGGCTTGAGGTGGAGGAGGAGCAGAGAGAGAAATGTGGAAGGGACCTTGAAACCCTTGCCGCCTTTCTTAGCGCCGTGGCGGCGCTTGCCGAATAGGCGGCGGATGATGAGGTAGGAGCAGCAGAGGAGGATGGCCAGGATGAACAGCACCATCACTACGTACACCACCTTCGGCACTGCAACTCATCATCATCCATTTTGTTCACTTTTTTACATGTTTTTTCATCAAAAATAAACTATTTTGATCGTAATTTTTTAAATTTTAGAAAAATATTTAAACAAAAATGTTTTAAAGATGCTCACCGCCCAACTCCTTGTTGACGACGTCGCCGATGGCGTCCATCTTTTCCACTATGTTCTTGTCGTCCTCCGCAGGCGCTGGCTCCTTAGCCGCATCTCTGCAACACCATCCCTTTTTCAATCCCTTTTTCAATCTATGCTTCTCTATGCTTCCATCCTGTCCTCCTGCTCTGCTCTGCTACTGCCGGTTCCCACTGTGCGCTGCCCATACCTACACCTATGCTAATATCCTACCCGCCTTCCATCACAAAGCACCACCGCCCCCCAGCCCTTTTTCGGGGCTACCGGCAGGAATGGAAATTGGGCAGCATGATGGAACGAACACAGTGAAAGGAGGATGCCTTCCCAGGAGAGGAGAGGCAGAGGCAGGTCAGAGCTGCAGCATTTCTCTCAGGGGCAGAGAGGGAGAAAGCTTGTGTGACTGGCGGCCTTGGGTTGGGAGCGGAAGAGTGGGCCCTGCTAGCTGAACAAGCGCAGATGCTGCTGAATAAAGCAGTCACCCCACCGCTCAAAGCCAAATGACGCCGGCAGATGGCAGTCGGGGGCCAGTGCGGGGGCGCACAATTTCCCCTTTCATCCTATCCTACCTTGGCTGGGCTGAAATTGTTGGCTTTCTTTCAGCCCTACGCACCCTACATTGGCCTTACAAGTTCACCAGTTTAAACTTGCTAAAGGAGCCTACGCTTCTTGCTAAAAGTTTATAACATAATTCAAAGAAATTCACAGTGTTTCTCCTGCCCAGGACGCCAGCTTCAGTTGGCAAACTTGGTCGCCGACTAAAGTAGCATATGGCTAGGTATGATTGGAAAGATAAAAGCAATACTTGGCCGCATCAGCAGCCCTGCGCAGGCGCTGATGCAGACTGCCAGTCATGGCCGCTGGCCCAGCAACGCCCAGCCCCCACTCCACCACTTCACCGCCGCTCCACGCCTCTCGCCTCCACTCCTTGCCGCATGCCCTTTTACACCTATGCCTTCTCTGCTTTCTCTGCAACCCCTGCTCTCCAGCCACGGCGCCCATTAGCCCGCCCAGCTTCCCAGGGAGGGCATAAAGATGAACTGCTTTCAGCCCTGCACTCCAGCCTCTCTCCCCTCTCCCCCGCTACTGCATTAGACCGGGATACAGTCCATTTGCAGGCCAAACTGGGCAAGGAGGGGTGGAAAAGGCGGAGGAGGAGGCTGGGAAGGCTGAAGCTGGCTGGAGGAAGATCGCTCACTTTGGCCAAGAGGCCCAGTCCCCTTCGCCCCCAACCACTTCCCCCCAACCCCTTCCATCCCTCTCTGCAACTGGGTAGTGCCCGCCCGGCCCAAGGTGGAATAGGGGGCCTTAAAAAGAGAAGGCTCCAGGCCCCCCTGCTAGAGGGAGTAGGCGGGGAGAGAGGGAGTGGAGGGAAGGGGTGGAGGGAGGGAGAGGGTGAGGAGGAGGAGGGAGCCTGATAACACCAGGGGGCTCTCAGAGGCGCGCTCTCTAAGGGAGTGCGCTGCGGCGGGAGGGAGGGAGATCGATGCGACACAGCCTCTCTGCCCCCCAGTTGCCCTAACTACGCTCTCCTGCCCCCCACCCTCCCGTCTCCCTTTTCTCAGCCACCCACGCCCACTCCCTATTTCCTCCTCCCCCCACCCTTCCAATCCCAACTTTCCCGCTCACCCTGCCTCAATTCTCACTAGTTCAGTCCAATATGCCTTGCGATTGTTGGCATTGTATGAGCGGGAAGAATAAATAAAGTTATCGGATGGGCGAGGGGGCCAACTCAGAGAAGCCTAGAAAATGACATTAAGAAAACCTGAGACATAAAGATTGCATGAAGACAGCATGAGTTTTGAGGTTGAAAAAAGGGGCAGACGAAGCTTGAATAGGATGGAAGAGGGTTGAAGGAAAAGTTGGAGGTAGGAGGTTGGGCGTGTGGGCGTGGAGGGTTGGAGGGGAGAGGATTCGATCGCCTCAAGTTTCCCAGCCTGGCCGCCTTGTCCTTTTCCGCAGGCCCGGCTGGGGCCACGGTTGAGGAACGCGGCGAGCGGCATTCTCCGTAATCAATACGCGCCTCCCTAAAGCGTCCCTCTCCCCCTCCCTCTCCCCTTTTCACCAACCAGCCTTCCCCACCGCTTTTTCTTACCCTTCGGACAAAACGCTGGCTTTGCCAATGCCTAGCCGAGCCCTCCAATTGCCTAGTTTTGTTGATACAAACGAAAAAAGAAAACTATAAAAAGATACTGATTTCAATGAGGGTAGCAAAGTGATGTTTTTTGAAAAATATATTGGCCTAATTTTATGCAATCATTAAAATCAATGTCCAGCATAAACGTATTCACAGTATTTTGTGGATCACTGATAAATGGAGAATGAGGAAGATGGGCTAGACAGGGCGATGAAGGAGCTGAGTGTCCTCCACCAGTTCCAAGGCCTCCACGCCCAATTCTCGGCCCAGCTGCTGCCAATCCTTTCGTCGCGCCTCAAAACACCCTCAAAGCCTCATTTTGCTCATGCCCTTTTCATTTTTGCTCAAAAAGATCAATTTCCATTTGTTTTGGGACAGAGATGAATGGCGCCCTAAATTCGCCCAAAGAAATGCATAGCATAGCCAAAGAAGGCCGCTTGCAGTGCAGTGCATACCTCAACTTGGCCGAGGCTCAGGTTCCGGAAAGGGTCCAGATCCACGCGCACTTGCAGCCACCTTAGACAAACTCCCACACTGTCCAGCTTGCTCACGAAACGCAGGACTTCCGGCAGCAACTCCTTCGCCTCCGTCGGAGAGGGGCAGTGGTAGAGCAGCTCCCACCTGCTCTAACCCCACTTCTTCCTCCTTGGCAGAGTGAGATGACTGGAGGGCTGCTAGAGCTGCTGCTCGACCTGGACTGAGAAGAGGATGGTGGGGTGAGGCTGGCGGATAGCTCAGCACAGGTCCAGTAGCCGGTGGAGGAGAGACGGCCATGGAAGGGGCCGCAGTCCAAGACTTTGAGGCGTTCGGTGGAGGAAGGGCCGAGTTTGAAGAGCAGCAACTGGCCTGACTTCCGAAGGCCCAGCACACCTGCCAAGCCAGCCTTCAACCTTTTTCCGAAGAGCCGCGAGACAGTGAGTTGCCGAGATGGCGTTGGCCAAAAATCACCCCTTCAGGGTTTTAAAGAAGTAGATCAAGATTACATAGCATCTAGCTGAGGATGAATGATAAATTATGGGGAGTGTACGGTCAGGATACCTTCCCAGAGCAGAAGGGTGTCGCTGTGCCTCTCGTGCTCAAACCATAGCTTCATGGGAGGCGAAAGTCTGGAAGGTATTGTGGGCGGTTGAAAGGTGAGAGTGGAGTGGTTTTTGAATGGTGAAGTGTGGAAGGGGAGCAGTGTTTGGGGAGGCTTCCGTGAAGAGGCAGCTGGGCTTGGCCTGGAAGACGGATGAAGGCAACTTTTACACCACGTTTATAAGTAACTACGTCGCCTCCAAAGCCCCCATTCCAAAGCCGCCTAATCGCTTTCCACTCAAACAATCCTTTTCACGTGAAATACTTTTCCAGATCTGACTTGAAATTTGTCTGAGACCTTGTGATGTTAGTCTAGGCTTTCGAAAATGCAAGAAATTGGCGACTTTAAGGGATTACTTTTCACTGGGCAAAAATCAATCAAATGAGTTCAAACGGGGTCTCTTTTTTCTCCATTCTACGATGCGGTTTCACTTTCAATTTTTCTGCATGGGGACGTGGATTATCCAACTAATTATAATAAAACCTCAAGCAAAATCAAGAATTATTTTAACCTAACCCCTTCTTCTCCTTTTCTCAGTCACTTCTGTTCTTTTCTATTCTGCTGTCTTTGTGAGCGACGCTAGCAAAATAGATACACTGTAGACGGTTAATACAATAATGTTGAAAAACAGTAAAACTATGAATTACATACAATACTTTCCAAAGAGCTGAACCTTATGCTATTATATCAATAATTGGTAAATGCACAAGGAAATGCTTGATGACAATTTAAAATCGATCGATTAAGCCCAGACCAACAAAAGGTAGCAAAAGTTTTCCTGCTCAGCACTCAGCAGCGCCAAAGCAAATGCTGGGCATCAATAAGAGCGGAGATTCGACGAAAGCCGCTGGTGCAGCTGGGATTTTGGCGGTTAGAAAGCCGCTGAAGGCAGGCGAAGAAGTCCCGCAAGCGCCTCTCCACCGCGCAGTTCCAGGGAGCCCCAAAATCTTTCTCGCAGCCTTTCCAGTCTTCTGATTTCGCCACCTCAACTTTTCATGGCAGTTGGCAAATTATTAGCTTCTAAAAATGCATCCTCAACTGTAATTTCAAGGAATTTGGATCTATTTCAAGGTCAGAGCACTGTTAATTTGGTTAAAACCTATAGCTAGGTTTCACCTGCTCTTAGAAGCTATAGGTTAATTTGGGTGCAGCTAATGAGTGTCATAGATGTCTTTGCAACCTATGGAACTTTGGAGAGGAAGAAAAATGCAGCCCACCGTTTGCTCGGTTGGAAAGCTGAGATGAGCGGGAAAGCAGTTGCGCATTTTCTCTGCAACCGCGGCGAAGGGCGTGGAACAGAGGAGTCCAAAGCCTAGGCCGAGGCTGCGCTGCAACGGTGAAGACGACCAGCAATCACTGTTGCACTTCTAGAAAACCCATATGCTCCATTTATTAGTGATTTGCCGGTTAATGCTAGCCTTGTAAGAGCCGTAGAAAGTCTGCTGACAGGCCCAGTTACGAGCCGCCTGTCCGTTGAAGGCGGGACTGAAGGCGTTGGCCAGAGGGCCTGTCCTTAGCACCACACCGATGTTCTGGAAAACTATGGTCAAAGGCAGGGCCGGACTGAAGGCGTGCATATATCGGCTCATTGACGACCAAAATGGCCTATAGGGGACATTTTGCGAGAGCTTAGCACAAAACATGTCCATTTCCAGCAGTCATTCTGCTGAGAATGCAGAATGCAGGCCTACCTGACGGAGATTGAGTGGCGGCTGGGCAAAGGCACGCCTCGCGCAGACCTCGTTCCGACGAGTTTCGGAAGGGCTGCAGCCTAGCTCCAGGCCCGGCGTCAATAGAAGGCCAGAGAGCACGAGCACCAAATACGGCAGCATGCCAGCCTCAATGGGGAAAGGGATAAGCAATTGGAAATTGGGGGCAAAGGGGGAGAAACAGGGGAATGCAGTGTAGGCTTCAATGACGGTGTGTGGAACGAGCGTGGGTGGCGGTGAAAGTCAATTGGACCGCCTTTCACGTCAGACCACCCCTGCTATTCAGAGAACACTGACCCTGCACTCGCTTTGCTCATGGAGTGTGCTGGAAAAAATAATTGCCGTCTTTCAAACTTAAAAAAATGACAAGCGTAGAATGTAGACAAGCGTGCCTATCTTTTCGCATGAAACAATGAAAAAATTAATGTCAAATTTGCTACTTTTCTGCTTTAAATGAAGACACAACAATGTCACATGTAATAAAATCCAAAACCTGAATTGCAGGCAAAAAATTACAGGCCTTTTGTCTATCTTTTTGCATAAAACAATGAACATTTCAAAGTCAATTTTGCTACTGGCGCGCATTTTATGATCTCTTTTCAGGGCGCGCCAAAACAAAATTCAAATATCGAAGCAGATTACACTAGTATTTGCTATATTTTTCTGTCTTTTTACTCGGAGTAATTGATTTTTGACCGCGGAGCGGCCCGAAGGGCCGCTCCGCGATCTATAGAGATTACTGAACTTTTGTCCTGATATATATATATATGTAGGTATATGTCTGGAAATGCTGTCCACGGGCGAATTCTCAACGGATCGGGACAAACTTTTTTTTCCTGAAAGGTAATGCTATGTTAGGAAGATCTGGAGGGGTAGACCCGGAATTTGAGCATTTGAAACATTACTTTTTGGGTAGAAAGGCTTGAAAACTGCAATATAGCGTTTTTGCGCTGTAGCACCTTTAATCTTGAGAATTGCACAGAATACTTGAGTTTTTTTGTTCACAAGTTGTATATAACGATTCCAAATATATGCTTACTTTTGAAAATGTTTGAGAAACCACAGACTTACCCTCTTGAGTGACAAACTTTCATGCACAACAATAGCATCAATTATCAGTAGCAGCTGAACGGCTGAGAATTGAACAAAAGACTTGAGTTTTTTTGTTCACAAGTCGTATATAACGATTCCAAATATATGCTTACTTTTGAAAATGGTTGAGAAACCACAGACTTACCCTCTTGAGTGACAAACTTTCATGCACAACAATAGCATCAATTATCAGTAGCAGCTGAACGGCTGAGAATTGAACAAAAGACTTGAGTTTTTTTGTTCACAAGTCGTATATAACGATTCCAAATATATGCTTACTTTTGAAAATGGTTGAGAAACCACAGACTTACCCTCTTGAGTGACAAACTTTCATGCATAACAATAGCATCAATTATCAGTAGCAGCTGAACGGCTGAGAATTTAACAGAAGACTTTGGTTTTTTTGTTCACAAGTCATATATAGCAATTCTAAATCTGTGCTTGCTTTTGAAAATGGTTGAGAAACCACAGACTTTTCATCTTGAGTGACAAACTTTCATGCACAACAATAGCATCAATAATCAGTAGCAGCTGAATGGCTGAGAATTGCACAGAAGACTTTGGTTTCTTGATTGACAAGTCATATATACCAATTCCGAATCTGTATTTACTTTTGAAATTGGTTGAGAAACCACAGACTTACCCTTTTGAGAGAAAATGTTTGCTCTTGTATGAAAACATTCCTCACTTTTTGGCATCTGCTACAGGTGAATTTGGAAGGCGGAATATGCTCCGCGGTCACCTATTGCGCTTTGCGCCATATACTTGTTGACAGGAGAAAAGAGCACTAATTTGTGCGCTGATGCTCGCTCTGCTCCCTTGTGGCAAAAGGAATTCAATTTTGCGGCTTTTGTTGGGTCCTTTACGGCCAGCCTCGCATAGTTTTACACCGCCCTCCTCCTCCATGTCATTCGTTCACCGGTTGCTAAAGAAAGGATAAAAAACGTTCTCATCGACACCAAACCGCATCTTCAATATGGAGCTGTCCATGGTCTTCCGGCGGGAGGACTAGGACGTGGAACTCCTCAAGGGCATCAGGCACAAGCGCATCGGCATCACCTGCAGCAGCAGTGTGTTTGCCCACAGCGGCAGGGACTACAGCAACGGCTCAAGTCTCCTCATCCACCTTCAAGCTCACACCACCCAACAAGCTTCGTCTCAATTGCGTTTAGTGAAGCTAGTGCCTTCCCAGGCCTAGATTCACTTCCTCATTTGGTGAATTTCATTTGGGGAGAGTTGGAGTGCGTTTGGTGGGTCTTTTTGGGTTCCAGCTGAGCAGCGGCTTTGCAGCTATGTTCCCAGCCTTCCACTCCTTCATCTTCATGGTCACCAAGAGCTAAATCTTCAACAAACTCGTCTCCATCATCGGCAGCGGCCTCAGGAACAAGTTTGGAAGCTCAAGCCTCGTCTCAATGACCTCCCCCTCCTACCATCGTCTTCAAGCTTCCTCCAACCCTCCCTCACCCTTTCCTTTCCCGCTCCTAGCGATTCTTGTTTGCAAAGAGCTTCCCAGCCTTACTTCCACCCTTCCTTCCCGAAATTTCGTCATCTTGCGCTTCTGTGACGTCAGAGCGCGCAGTTTAGTGGCTACACACCCCCCGCCTATCTACATCTCCCGCGCCCACCCACCGGCCTCAAGTGTACACAAACAGCCCTCCTCAGGGCTCAGTCAGTCAGAACAAAGTTCAAAATGAACCAGCTCTCCAGTCTCAAGTCAAGCAAGAAGAAGAAGAAGCTCCTTTCCATCGACGCCCTGGCCAAGAAGCTGGACCAGGAGCTCACCGACTTCTTTGAGGACATCTTCCCAGACCAGGCCAGCATGGATGACGAAGCCATCTGCCTCCAGAGCCTCCACAATGCCCTCCTCAATCGACAGCCTCTTCAGCCTCTCTCCTTTCCTCTAACCCTCAAGATAGTCACAGTTCCAGCCTGGATTCGTCCAGGAGAAAGGCAGCGCCAGCTCCGAGAGACCCAAGAAAGGATTGGCCACCTAGCCAGGGGAGCTCCCGGCCTCGCCCAGGCCTTCCAGTCCGTCTTCAGCATCTCCCAAGGCAGCAACGACTGTGAGGAGACCGCCAAGCTCGGCTACAGCCTCTCCAAGGACAGCAACGGCGTCCAGGAGGGCTACAGCACCTGCAACAAGGCCAGCAACGGTGGCAGCAGCTACAAAGGCAGCAAGAAGGTTCCCAGCTTCATCTCCAGTGTTTCCAAGGCCAGCGACGGTGGCCAGAGCTGCGACGGCAGTGAGGAGACCAAGGAGAACACCAACAGCAACTCACAAGGCAGCAATGGCTGCAAGGAGCCCGCCCAGTCCATCAAGTTCGTCTGCAGCATCTCTCAGGGCAGCAACGGCTGCAAGGAAGGCTACGGCAATTGCGACAAGGCCAGCAGCGGCGGCCAGGACTTCAGCAAGCACGAGGAGAGCGGGGAGGGCTTCGGCATCGGCTCCCAGGGCTACAACGGCGGCGAGGAGAGCGGGGAGGGCTTCAGCATCAACTCTCAGAGCAGCAACGGCTGCGAGGAGGCCGTACAGTCCTTTAGCATCATCTCCAAGGCCAGCGACGGTGGCCAGGGCTGCAACGGCAGTGAGGAGAGAGGAGAGGACACCGGTGGCATCCAGGAGGGCTGCGAGGGGGCCATTCAGTCCGTCATCAGCATCTCCCAGGCCTGCGACGGCAGCCAGGGCGCCAGCAAGTGCGAGGAGAGCGGGGAGGCAGTCTACAACGACTCCAAGGGCAGCGACGGCTGCAAGGAGGCCATCCAGTTCATCTTCAGCATCCCCAAGGGCAGCGACGGCTGCGAGGAGCCCGCCCAGGCCACCAAGCGCGTCTTCAACATCTCCAGGGGCAGCAACGGCTGCAAGGAGGCCGCCAAGTCCTTCGCCATCATCTCTCAGGCCAGCAACGGTGACCAGGGCTTCTTCAGCATCTCCAAAGGGCAGAAAGGGCCCCCCTCTAGTCCACGGGAGGAGGGGCGGGAAGAAGAGGCAAAAAGCCCACAAAGTGATCAGAAAGGGCCCCCCTCCAGCTCTCAGGAGGCGGGGCGAGAAGAAGATGCCAGAAAGGGCACATCAAAAGAGGCTACAAGCCCACCGCGTTCTCTAGGCCTTCAGCAGCTACTCCAGGCTCCGCAGCAGCATCGAGGCCACCCACTGCGTTCTCCCAGCCTTCAGCAACCTCTCCGAGTTCTACAGCGGTGCCAAGGCCATCCTCTGCACTCACAAGCCCTTCAGCAACCTCTCCAGGCTCCACGGTGGTGCCGGGGCCACCCACCGCGTCTGCAAGGCATCCCTCTACTTCTTCAAGCTCTGCGGCAGTGCCAAGGCTGCCCACCGCGTTCCCAGGCCCTCCAGCAACCTCTCCGAGCTCCGCAGCAGCGCCAAGGCCGTCCACCGCGTTCACAAGGACAGAAACAA
The DNA here is from genome assembly GCA_030248095.1 of Ptycholaimellus sp. GST1_10. Lineage (NCBI taxonomy): Eukaryota > Metazoa > Nematoda > Chromadorea > Chromadorida > Chromadoridae > Ptycholaimellus > Ptycholaimellus sp. GST1_10. Next base: position 19,596 of record JASANA010003891.1, read on the forward strand.
CGTTTCCAGGCTCAGTGGCAGTGCAGGGGCCACCCACCACGCTCACAAGGCCTTCACCAACTTCTCCAAGTTCCGCGGCGGCAACGGGGCCGTCCTCTGCGTCTGCAAGGCCTCCAGCAATGGCTACAAGTTCTGTGGCGCGTGTTCTTCAGCCTCAAGCGCGTCTGGTGGAATTAGGGCTCATTCTCAGCCCTAATTTTACCTCCTTTTGCGGTTGTTTGCCTCCAATTGCTCCCACTCTGCTCTTGGGGTCAAAATCGACAGAAACGGATGGGGCAGAGCAGCTGGGCAGCGAGCGGGTGGAGAACAAGGACAGCAGCAGTAGCTGCGTGGACCAGGGCAGCAACGGCTGCAAGAAGAACACCTGCGATGAGCACCTCAACCTCTACGCCCATCCCTCTTACCCCTCAGTGCTTCTTTAGCCTTTCCATGCTTTGCTTTTTGTAGGGGGTAGGGAACCAGGGAAATTCAAATTTCGTTTTGTGAAAGTTTTAGTACCTCCATTGCATCTCATGCACCCATTTAGGCATTCAAAGCAATTGCTTTTTCTACTTTGAATTTAGGAAACTTCCTACAAGCCTTTTACTGTGATTTTCGATGCTCAGTCGTTTGAGAACAGGTATTCAAGATGTTTTGCTTTCTTATGCATCAGGATAGCGTTTTAGACTGCTTCGCTTTTTAGGCATTGTTAGAGCTACAGGCTTAGCTTTTGCTCAGGGGAGAAATGTGGCAAAAGGAATTCAATTTTGCGGCTTTTGTTGGGTCCTTTACGGCCAGCCTCGCATAGTTTTACACCGCCCTCCTCCTCCATGTCATTCGTTCACCGGTTGCTAAAGAAAGGATAAAAAACGTTCTCATCGACACCAAACCGCATCTTCAATATCCCTCGTGCCAGCCCAATGAACAATAGTCAATTTTACTACTTTTCTCCTTTAAATGAAGACACAACAGTGTTGCATGCATATTACAGGCCTTTTGCCTATCTTTTTTCATAAAACAATGAACATTATAAAGTGAACTTTGCTACTTTTCTACTTTAAATGAAGATCTAACAATGTCACATGCAAGCATGAATCTTACAGGCGTTTTGACTATCTTTTTGGATGAAATAATGAACATTTTTAAGTCAACTTAGCAACTTTTCTGCTTTATGGATGTAATTTTTCATTGCATTACATCTTGTCTAGATCTTATTCGTGGCTCTCAATTCATAAACTTCTCATGCTTTAAAAAGTGGCGTTTTTGTCTTATACATTAAAATGTATGGAGATTCAGAATCCCCAATAAAGTAAAGGGGTCAAAATATTTATGTTCCCCGATTCTGAAACCTCTCTGAAAACGCATCCTAAAAACAATAAATTGTTAAAACAGTTTTACCAGATATATACTATGTGTTATATTTACCAGAAAAATAATTGCAGAATTATTCAAAGCATATCGGTTTGGCATATCGGTAAACAAAGTCGGTCTCAAATAAAATTATGACATTCATATCTCATAACATTGCTAGCTATCACTAAACAGCTCTCCATCGAAACTAGTTTTTGGCGCATAAGGCAGATCTGAAGAAAGCTAAAATGAATTCGCATAAAATATGTCGCAACTTCGTCAAAAAACAAGGCTTCTAAGAGTCCCAAGGGAGGGGTAGTGAGGGGTATTTGCGTCAGGTGTCCTGGCAAGTTTGGGGATGGGGCTGAACACGGCGCAGTTCAAGGATGCCCTGGTCAATGCTCACCGCATCTTCATCCACGGTCGTGCCATCGAACAGCTTGGGCGCACCCTTACTCAAATATACACACCTATCATCGCCGTCCTGTTCTAGAGATTGTGAAATTTTTTGAGATGGAACAAAAAGCTACATCTCTGAGGATTTAACAACTTGCGATTAAGTATCTAATTTAAAATTCAATCAACATTTGGCTAATTAACCGCTGTCATTTCATTCTACACAGAAGAGAAACCGTTTCATCGAATTCCTCTGGCCAGTTGGATTTTATTCCGAAGTAGTTTGACCAAGCCTACTGGCGATCATCCTCTCCAAGGGGGAGTAAGGAGGCGGGTAACCTCTAGGCCATCTCGATGCCTTGGGTGACAGGAGTGGCACGAACCCTGCGAAGCAAGCCCAGAAACTCCCGCAATGCCATCTAGTCCGGAAGAGTCAACCAGAAGGAAGTGGAGGCTCCAGGCCCAGGAGGAGGAGGGAGGAGCTGCCCAGCACCGCGCAGAACCAGGAGGCGAGCAGCAGGACTCCCCGAGCTCCTCGCGACAGGCTGCCAGCACCCCGCGTATCCAGCCCGCTGGCAGAGGCTTGGAGAGCGACAGTTTGATTGACGGAGGGGGTTAGAAGGACCAGTGTGAAAGCCGAGGAAGAGGTAGGCGACGCAGAGAGGTAGGCACGGAGCACGTGGTGCGGGGCGCCGATGTAGCTAGAAATGTGGAAGACTAATGGATTTACAAAGATGGCCAATGTAAATGCTTATAAACGTATATGATAATTATTTAATTGGGCTGGCGCGAGGGAAGCGCAGCGCAAACCGTCACCGCCCAGCCTCTCTTTTCCACCCAGGTGTACGTTTTCGGGGTTATTGCTAGATCTTAAATTTGATAATATTATAAAACACCTTAGAATTTAGCTTTTTTTGCCAAAAACCGTCAGCACATCTGAAGAAAAATAAGACTAATATCCCATTTTCCATGCGACGTTTCTGTTTTTTTAATTTTCACCAAAAAAATACTCAGAAATCCAACCGAGGATAGAGGCCGACGGCGCCCAGAGCCAGGCCTGAGCCGAAGTGGGCCAGAGCTCCAGCGAATCGGACTCGAGCAGTGGAGGAAAGGCGAGCGGCCAGGTCGAACA
>JASANA010003894.1:0-10425 GCA_030248095.1 Ptycholaimellus sp. GST1_10
CGAAGCTCAACCTAGTCTTATTTAATATAGGTGATGCCATTTTGGGAGGGGTCTTAGGGCTACCTGGATTCTTTACTGATAGTGACATATGATAGCTCTATGTATGGCTCTAAACGAGTTATGCAACATTTTTTGGGGTGCTCCATGCATGGAAAAATTTAAAAACATGAAATAATTGAAAACGTGCCGATTTTTGCCATTTTTGGCCATTTTTTGACTTTGAAACTTCATAGGTCCTCCATTTTTTAACTTTTTCTGTCGGACTTTTTTTTCAATTCAAGGCAAAACAATTCTCTACAAGTCCTTCAATTTACTTTTTCACTTTTTTGGAAATAAAATATTGAAAAATGCCACTGAGTAAAGTCAATTTTCGCCATTTTGGCCCTACTCAGTGAGCTGATGTTGCAAGGTATTGATTAGTAGGGATATGCAGATGCTCAACACCAGAGGTCAATTTGACTGTATGCGATGCTTGCAGTCATTGATATTTTTTATTTGCCTTGTCGATTTATAGAGGTTCCAAAACTGGTGGAACTTAAAATTCTGATCTTTGGTGTGATGTAGAATTAATTCATTTTAGCAATGATACTTAATGCCTGTGATCAACAGACACCAGTCATTGGATTTAAGAGGCACTTTTTGAGAGCAGCAAGAATCGGCCGGACATAAATTTTTTGACCCCCCTTTTTTATTGCAGATTCTGAATCTCCATACAATTTTATATATCTCCACCAATTTTGGGCGAAAAATACTGAAAATTGTGTTCGCTACAGCTCCAAACGTGAAGGGAGGTTTTTGCGAGTTCAGCTTACAAAACTGGCTATTTCATTCAAAATACTAGGATTATGGTATCGATCGAAAGCTAGCATTCTGGCTGACCTGCTTGTGCCCTTGGTTTGTTCCAAATATGCACCTGAATCCAAAAAACTTTCACTAACAAGCTGATTACCAAAATATCAGGACAAAAGTTCAGGACAAATAAAATATATATATATCCTGATATATATATATATATCAGGACAAAAGTTCAGTAACCTCTATAGACCGCGGAGCGGCCCTTCAGGCCGCTCTGCGGTCAAAAAGCTTAAAAGCTCTCTTTAAAGCCAGCTTGGTGTTGTTCAGTGAGTCAGCAAAATGCTCTGATGCATTGTTAGCAGTGCAAATGGAGTGCATATTAGAATTTTACCTATTCTCTAAACTAGGAAATGCTTAGCCTAAGCCAATAGACAATGATAGTCTTAGTAAACATAGGCTTCCAAAGGTTATGAAGTGAACTCACGCGAGTTGCAGGAAGAGGAGGATCCGGTGGATGCTGCCTTCCCTGCCAAAACGTGGAAGGACCTAGATTCCCTCCAAGAATGGGATGCCATCCTCCTTGCTCTCTGGCTCCCCACCCCCATACTCCTTAAGCAGGTCAAGGCCAGTGCTTGTGCCAGCCTTGTGCCAGCCAGGGCTCCCCTCAAAGAAAGCAAAGCTATGAATTAGGCTAAGGCAAGGTAGTGAAGGGTGATATCCATAAGGAGGCGGTAGCTGACCTCGTCATTGGGCTGGGCGCACGAGTCCCTGTAATCCAGGTCCTGGCTGTAATCGGGATTGTAGTGCCTTTTGCAGAATATTTTCATGGCAACCACGTTGATGCTATTGTAATCCTTGATGCACACCTTCAAACAATGGTTGGCTGATGATTCATAGAGCCTATAAATAAGACTGCCTTAACCCAACCAGTAATAGGTGTAGCTTTGTCAGGTAACAATAACAGTGCAGTAAGTAAGAATTAGTCCATAGAGAGTGACAGCGCTGAGAGAAAGACACCAAATTTGGTTTTTCCCTGTCTAAAATATCATTTGTTCATGTGGCAAACTCGTAGTCTTTTTCATGTGGCAAATAAATATCTTTTCCACATGGCCAAGATCTAGACAAGACTAAAATGCTACAGCATGAGAACCTTATGAATTTTCAAACATCAAAAAGAACTAGACAAGGTAAAACAAAATCTTGATTAATTTTGATTAAATTTATAAACCATTTTGAGTTAAAATATTAACCGAGAGGCAAGAAGAGGCAGGTAGAAGGTTTGTGAGACCTCCCACACTGCCAAGCGCACTTGCGACGATGGTGTAGGACTAGTTGAGGATGTCGACGAGGGAGCCAGAGTCGTTTGAGTCCCGGTCCCCCTCCACATCCACCTCAAAGGAGTCCTCCATGCGCTGGCCTGCACCATCCTCAACCGGCACCCCTGGCCCTGACAATTGTGCCCGAGCCACTGTTGCATCAGCCAAAGAGCAGGGGCAACAAATGCACGATGGAGCATCAGGCGGAGTAGCCATTGGTGCCGACAACGTTGACATAGCAGAGCATGGAGGCAGGCTGCGAGGAGGCAGGGCTGGCTGATGTAGAACTGCTCGGCAGGCGCTTGTCGTTGATGGGAGGTGTCGGAGAGGTGTCAGGCCCGGAGCATGCCCAGGTACTCGGTCTTGAACCACTGGTGGAAGATGGCATAGGCAGCTTCTCTCGACTGGTAGAGGCTCCGCATCTGGCATGGGAAGTCCTCCTCAAGGATGCAGGGCTGCTAGCCAGCGTTTGGCGTGATGAGGGAGAAGGGGGTGAGGGCCCGGAAGTCTGAGGGGCCGCCAAGAGCGGGCAGATCGCGCGGTGGTTCAGCGTGGCCTCCACTCAACAGGCTAGCATCTGTAATGCCATGTCCATGAGGCGACAGTTCCAGATGGCAGGCCAGATGCAGTCCTTGGCAATCTTGTGCACATGCTCAATGCCACCCATGTACCAGGGCGCTCAGATGGGCCATAGCCAGAAGGAGAGGGCGTTCTTGGCTACAAACTTGGAGACATCCAGCAGTGGTGGGCAGTCTGTGGGCAGTGCGTGGCAGAAGAAGTTGATGGCCCCAATGAAGGCAGTTGCCCAGTCGAGCCAGACTGTCTGGCGGGTCAGGCCTCATCTGGCCCAGAAGCACTCAAAGATGAAGATGGCCGCGTCCCTGCTCTAGTCAGCCAGGACCTCCACGTGGGCAACCTGGAAGGTGGTGCAAGACAAGGAGCCAGCGCTTGCGTGTTGGGGCCATCTTGTGCTTGTATGTCGGGAATGGTCCAAGCTGGTCCACCAGCATGGAGGAGAAGGGCAGTCCCTCAAAGTCCAGGCACTCGGGTGGGAGGGCCCCCAGTGGCGGGAGCTGGGGCAGGGCCGCCTTGGCCAGCCTGCAGGTCGCGCAGCCGCGGAGGATGCGAGAGACTGCCTGCACACCGCCAGAGACCCAGAACTGGAGCCGCAGGATCCCCAGCATCATCGATGCCAGAACATGGATGTTGGCCGTGTGATAGAAGAGCATGAGGAGGCGGACAAAGGCATGCTTGACTGGAACTAGGGCTGGCAGTTGGCCTCCCGGTCCTGGGTCCTGGGGCCCAAAGCACAAGCCCACGCAGATGACGCCGTGCTCGTCCAACTGGGCACCCACCTGCTTCTGGAGGTTCTTGGTCGCTGGCATTGATAGCTTGTTGCGCGGCCAAGGCCAGCTTAAGCCGTTACCCCATTTTTGTGTCCGTCTGTCCGCATATATATATATATGTGTGTGTGCCATGCCCGTACTCCGCGGTTTCTCAACGAAATTGGCTGATTTTTTGCATGAAGGTCCGCCTAGGCGGTGCCTCGGGACCATTTTTGGTGCTTGGCATAATTTTTTGAATTTGGCCCAAAACTCAATTTTTGACCACGGAGCAGCCCGAAGGGCCGCTCCGCAGTCTATAGAGGTTACTGAACTTTTGTCCTGATATATGTATATATCTGGAAAATGCTGGGAATGGGCAAATTCTCAACGGATTTGGACAAACTTTTTTTTGCTGAAAGGTAATAACATTTTAGGTAGATCTGGAGGGGTGGAACTGGTCCCGGAGCATTTGAAACATTACTTTTTGGGTAGAAAGTTTGAAAAATGGGGTATGTTGAGAAATGGCAAATTCTCAACGGATTTAGACAAACTTTTTTTTTGCTGAATGGTAATAACATTTTAGGAAGATCTGGAGGGGTGGAACTGGTCCCGGGGCATAGGAAACATTACTTTTTTGGGTAGAAATTTTGAAAAATGGGGTATGTTGAGAAATGGCGAATTCTCAATGGATTTGGACAAACTTTTTTTGCGTAAAGGTAATAAAATTTTACGAATATCTGGAGGGGTGGAACTGGTCCCAAAGTATTTAAAACATTACTTTTCTGGGTAGAAAGTTGGAAAATTGCAATATGCAGTTTTTGCACTGTAGTAACTGAAGTCTTGAGAATTGCACAGAATAGTTGATTTTTTTGTTCACTATATGTTGATTCTATATCTGTGCTTAGTTTTGAATTTGGTTGAAAAACCACAGACTTGATTTTTGATTTACAAAGTATCATATAAAGGATGCGCTCCGTGGTCACCTATTGCGCTTTGCGCCATATACTTGTTTGATGTTTCAAAATACGAAAAATCCTAAATCACTGGTATTTCAATGGAATTAGCTGATTTTTGGCAGATACGTCCGTCTAAGTAACATTTTGAAGCTGGCAAAAGGAATTTTTGACATATTTATTATTTCTTGATTTACATATAGTCAAAAAACCAAAATCTTGATGTTTCAAAAATTTGAACATGCATAGGTCCCCGGTTTTTTAATGAAATTTGCTGATTTTTGGTATGTATGTCCGTGATAGTAACATCTTGAAGCTGGCAAAAGGAATTTTTGAAATAATTAGTATTTCCTGATAAATGGTCAAAAACCCAAAATCTTGATGTTTCAAAAATCGGAACATGCATAATTCATGGTTTTTCACTGAAATTTGTTGAATTTTGGCATGCATTTTCATCTAGGTGGTGTCTTGAGGTGAGGCCGCGCATCTTGGCAACCGCCGAGAATACCTTGTCTTGCAGGTGGGCCAGGAGATCCAGGTAGGTCTCTGCCTGGAGTTTGCGGAACAGGGGATGTAGGAGGCCTTGTTTCTGCAATCAGCTGGGCTGCCCCAGTCATGGGAAGCCATCTGTCGGCCAAGTGGGTGGGCGGGTTGCCACCAGCTCCACCGGTTGCCCAGAAGCCCCGTGTCCTCTGCCCATCACTCCCGCTCATTGGCCAGGAACTCAGGGCCGCAGAGCAAGAAGGATGTGGCTGTGAGCTCCTCCAGTGTCCGGGCCTTGGTGACCCAGTCACCCAGGTTGAGCTTAGTGGAGACAAACTTGTACCTGGCCCCCGGCAGGGCCTGGCGCACTTCCTTCACCTGCCACGTCTTGTAGGTCTGGGGCGCCCCACCCGCCTGCAGCCAGGCCAGCACTGCCGTGTTGTTGACAAAAAGTACGACCTCCGAGATGGACAGCCAGTCGCCCCAGGTGCATAGGAAGCCTGCCGCTGCTCTGCCGCCCACCACGCCGGCCCAGAGCTTGAACCTTGGGATGGTGATGATGACCCCACGAGGGTTGGCTGGGGCTAGGTGGGCCTTGGCCAGGACCAGTGCTGCCGGGCCATTGCCTGGGTAGGCGAGGTAGGCTGCAAAGCCGTACGTGCTAATGCTGGCATCGGAGAAGATGACCAGCATAGGCCATCCGGCTATTTTGTACTATCTGGTCTTTTACTTTTTTCGATTCACAAATTTTGTGAGTCCACGAATGTGCGTTCAGCTTTAAGGCTTCGCAAGCGAAGCCTACGCAGTTGCTGGTACAGTTTGAGTTCAGCTTTAAGGCTTCGCAAGCAAAGCCTAGGCTGTTGCCACGATGCTTGTCGTTTTGACTAAGCCTAAGCCTTTAATAGATTCAGTATCCAGTTTGCGCATATTAGCGGGCAGGGGAATAAAAGACCAGATAGTACAACATACCCGGCCATCCTGGATGGTCCAGACGGCGGGGTACTTGGATGGAGGCAAGGCCAACCAGGTCTGGCTTCAACGCCGCCCAGTCCTTGGCCATGTCCTCAGAAATGGCGGAGTCCCAGGTCTGGCAGGCCAGGTGGTCCTTCTGCATCAGCCGCCCCCAGGCCATCAGCGGTTGCGGGAGGTCCGCGAAGGAGCTTGGCTGGATGGCAAGGCTGTTCTTGCCGGTGTCCCATGCCAGTCCCAGCAACCCGACCGGATGCTCATCCAGTAAGGCGCTGGCCGAAGGGCTTCCAGGAAGCGTTTGGAGTTTGAGGCAAACTTCCAGAGCTCCATGCCGGCAGTGGTGAAGAGTCCCCGTAGCCCCTTGGTGACTGGGATGTCGTCCACCTCGTCAGCAAACGTCCACACCACATTGTCCACGTACGTGGCTGCCGGCAGGGCCTCAATCTCTGCCTTTGTGAGCCCGTGCCGCTTGCCCAATGCCAGCATGTCCGTCACCAGCTTGCGCAGGTAGTCCTGGAGCAGCCATGGACTGGCCACACAGCCCATGATCATGCGCATGTAGCGCCAGATCTCACTGTTGGCCCTTGTCACCAGCTTCGTCTGGTTGCATGGCAGGATCACGCGTAGGGCCTCCTTCTGGTCCGGCTGGATGCGCAGGGCATAGAATGCTGCTTGAATGTTGGCACTGAAGGTGAATGGCTGGAGCCGCAGTCCCACCTGGACCTGTAGCAGGGAGGTGAGGAGATTGGGGCCAGTCTCAATGAGGTCATTCAGTGATTGCGCTGGGATGCTGCACTTGCTTGAGGCATCCATGAATGGCCAGCACTTGCGACTGCTGGTTGCCCGGAAGTGGGTGAGGAAGTGGATAAGTCCAACAGGCTCGGCCTTAGGTCCATGCAACAGGTCCATGCACTTGATGATGCCCTCCACCGCCTGGGCCTCAAACTCGCCGTAGTAGACCTCGCAGTCTACGGCCACTCTCAGCCCCACCTGCACAGACATCTTCAGCAGTCAACTGCCCGCCCAGTCCAGCTCTGTCTTCAGTCGCATCTTCCCACCTCTCCCCTCTGCTTCGGCCTCTTCATCCTTACCTTTGTCTTCATCAGACACCTGGACCAAGCCGAAGACAAAGACGTCATCACCTATCACCACAACCCTTCTCTTGCCATCTTCTCCTTCTATTCCAACCGCTTCAACCTCCTCAGCCCAGCATCGGCTGCTGCCCCTACTCCACCTCTCGTTGACCTGGTTGCCGACTCCGGCCTCATCAACATCCCCGCCATCACCTCCGAACAACTCCAGCCTCCACCTGGTCTTTCGGAAATTGATTGCCTCCAATGGGAGCATCTGGCATCGATGACTGAGGAACAGTTTGCCCGCCACGAGGCTATCGAGATGAAGAAGAAGGAGGCTGAGGAGAAACACAAGGCCCAGGAACTGGCCCATCTTCAGCGGGAGGAGCGTTGACAGAAGGAGGAGGACGAACGCCTCAAGCGGGAGAAGAAGGCCTGACTGGAACGCGACCATCTGGAACAGGAACGCCTGAAGAAGGAGGCAGAGGCCTTGGAGAAGCAGAAGACAGATGCCGAGAATATAGCCAAGGAGGCCAAACGTAAGCGCCTGGAGCAGGAAGTAGAACTGGCCAGGCAGCAACAGCAACTCTAGGCTGAGCGTCTTTGGCAGGAACAGGCGGCCCAAGCAGCTCTAGAACGGCAGCGCAACCAAATGCTTGCCCTCATCAGTGGCTCTCCATCCACCCCATCATCATCGTCAGGTACACCACGTTCCTCTACCTCCTCTCATCCTCTACCTCCTCATTCTAGCAAGGGCTCTACAACTCTAAGTTGCATAATCTAAGTTGTCTGCTTCTCACTCTTTCTCCTCCCAGGCTTTGCACAGGGCCACCCTATTTCCCCTCTCGCCTCCCACAATTCCTTGCTCAATTCATCATCCCCTTTCTTTCTCCACCTTCCAAGACCGGCCCATTTCTCAGCAGAGAATGAAAGGGATTGGGATGGGGCTATTGCATGGGCAAAGATCAAAGAGGAAGAGGAGGAAAGAAGAGTGCGCTTGCACTTAGGCTTTCAGACTGCTGAGGATATTCGCTGGGTACGCAAAAAACAGCAACAAAAAGATTGGCACAACTTTTGGATTTTTAGGGGCTCCCTTTTCGGGTTCATCGCCTTCATCCTTCTCATCTGCCTCTGCTGCCTCCATCACACTTGGGTGATGCAATGTCTGTTTGACCCAGAAGATGATCGCCCTCTAGGCTGCTTAGTGCGACACCACCGTTCCAATCCATGGTACACTTCATGCTTTCTCTGTCCCTTCTTTGCATTTATCACCCTTCTGGATAAATGTTTTATGGCCATTGGCGGACGCATTCTCTTACACATTTGCGAGCCCTTTTGTGCAGCTTTCGCCTCTTGCTGTGGCAGTTGCGGTTCAGAAAATGACTCGCCCCCACCCTTAGCCACTTCTACACCACCCACTGCAGGTGGCCCTATTGTCACTGAACCAGATGAAACCATTCCCACACTGCCACCTATCCTTTCTCTACCCCATCCTCTTCTTACATGCTTCCAGGCATGCCTTTGGGCTATGGGCCACATATGACAGCTTTCCCAGGCCAACATTCTTTCAGGCCAGGCTTCTTTCCTCTGAACCTCAGGGACAGCTCTATCCTGGCCACCTATGGCCCTATCTGGCCCACTCCGTCTGACAATTATGCCCGCCATCGCAGGCCAGTTCAAGAGCCCACCTTGCTACCAGAAACTAATGTTGAGCTTCCACCAGAGCTCAGGCGCTGGCAGCAGACATTGGACAAACTGCCGCTGGAGCTTGTCTGCTTCTTGCGCAGCCGACAACCGGCCATTGCTCAATGGGAGGAGCACACCCTAGGCTGGTGTGTCGTAGGGACCATCACCGTTGTTCCTATGGTCTGTCCAGCTGACAAGGACAAGGAAGATGATTATGCGAATCGTTTTCACATTCCTGCTGCTGTATACTGCCCCAAAGAACCCAACATTCTTCACATGCACCACAATTGTGGCCAGGCAACCTTGCTAGGCAGTTCCATTCTCAATGGAATGACACCCAGACCTCACATCATCCGTACCCATCTTCCTATCATAGGATTGGGCAGGGCTACTTATCGTACAACTGAGGTTCTTGTGGAGGTTACTATAGGCGGTTACACAAAAATATTGCCAACTAAGGTTCTTCCCAGTGGTGAAAAAGGACTTCTACAGGGCATTGTTGGTATGGACTATTTCTTGATGGATATTTATTCTCTAGGACAGGAGCCTCCGGACTTGCTATTTGACAGTAGAAGGGGCGTTATGAAGTTTGGGGAAGTAACTGTGCACTTGGATGTACAGCATCGGCCACTCCGTTACAGAGAGCAATAACCATCTTCTGCTTCATCTATGCCAAGGGCGATTACACCTTTGCCTCAAAACTCACCCTCACACCCGCCCCACGCACCAACAAGCCCCACCTTTCTGCCCCCTCATAGGGCTGCCACTCATTCTTCGCCACCTACATCTTCTACTCCCAATCCTAGATCAATTTTACGTTCACCAACAGTTCATTTTCCGGAGCCAGCCGCTTCTCCTATTGAGCCCTCCTGCCCTAGACGGAGTGCATTATGGCCGCCTCCATGCTATCCCTCCCCATCGCCACCGAACCCGGCAGACAGATTTACATCGCATCCACCAAGTGCCCCTCCACAACCTTCTTCCCACTTGCCACCTTCACAGGTCCCTTCCCCTCCACTTACTCCATTTGGTCAATTCCTTCCTTCTTTCCATTCTAACATTGACCATACACAGTCACCTATGGCCACTGTCTATCGCCCAGCACAATTGGAGGAGCCTGTTGATATCACTCACCACCCAGATCAACCTTCTACCACCAGCCGTGTTCATGTGGGCATGCTTAGTGGCTGGCGCACGGCAGGGAGTCTGCCTCCATTGGTGCCGGGGTACTGGGAACAGGGCAATGGTCAGTCTGGCTCATACATGGCGGCCAATGGCGCCTGGTGTATTATTGACGAGGATGAAGTTTCTGAGGCATCTTCTTTCGTGCAAGTCCCTAGTGTGAGAACGAGTTCACCTCCTCCTTTCTCCTCATCCCATACTATCACTGACATGCCTGAAGTAGATTGGCTGGAGGAATCTGCCCATTCTCAATCCTCCCTCTCAGAGCAGGAGCGCATTGAGGCCTTAGCAGCAGCAATGCAGGATGTTGATAGGATGGAGGAATTGGCCTAAGGGGTGGGCCATGACCTATTTGTCTACACCACCGAAAATATTGATCTTCCTCCTTTTTCACGCCAATATGGCAATGTCACCTGTCCCCAAGCTCAGGGCCAATCCATTCAGATTATTGCTATAGATGAACTGATTGATTCATGTTCATGATCCACGGTTCACTCCCTTCTCGTCTCTGATCCTTCTAGCGCATCCACATTTTTCTCACCTTCTACAGAAAATCCCATTTTCATTCCCGACTCCATCACTTCGGCCGACTCTCAGGGCCATTATTTGGCAGAATTCTACAATACCACTCCTTCTCCGCAAT
>JASANA010003895.1:0-29960 GCA_030248095.1 Ptycholaimellus sp. GST1_10
GTGGTTGAAAAATACAAGGTACGGTGGCAGAGCGTATCAGATATCATTCTCCTTCCGTCTCTCCTATGAGGGAAGACATAGAGAGGCCGAGTAGGGAATGTATATCTGAATCAAAATGCGGTAACGCGCCGGGAGATGAACCCCGCCCAGACGAACAAAATGATGAAGCAAGTTAGGGAAACTTGAAAAAGAAACTGCAAAAAAGTGTCACAAACAAAAATTATGAGGACAGAAGTTTAGAAAGGTTTAGGGGGACGGAATTGTCCTTTAGGCCGTTCCACCGGTCGCCAAAAACCTCCCTTGAACATTCTGCACTTCACCCCACTGGACCCTGTTTCAGTCAATCAACCACCAACAACATGCAAACTAGCATTAAATGCCTAATTTTCTATGTTCTCGTTTGGATCCCGCCGATTTAGAGGCATTGCCTGTCGGTTCCACGATGAGTTTCACCACGGCGGCAACGAAAATTTCACAAAAAGAAATTTCATCCAAAACGACGGTTCACCACCACGACGGTTCACGACAGTCTGAAAATGACGAACTTTCATCACAGTGACGGTCTCCCATCACCATGTTCTCGTTTCATCACCAAGCACCTTATCATGACCAATAAATTTATGGCAACTGTCTCAGTTTTCCAGAAATTAATCAAAACTTCGTTTATATTTTTTTCCCGCCAAAAGTGTACTGTTCCGGCAAATCGACAATTTGATTCAAAATTTTTTTTTTTTTTTTTTTTTTTTTTTTCAAAATTAAAACCAAATTTTTTAATCGAAATTCAAAATTTCGACAATGAGAAAGTTTAACAGTTTTTTAAAATTCCATAAATGTGAGGAATTCATTTTTATAATTTCAACATTTATAAGAGGCATGATTTTTTTTTTTTAAACATTTTTACCGATTAAACAATTCATCTAAAAATGAACATTTAGAATTTTGATCTACTTTTTTTTTTTTTGGAATTTTTATCAAAACATTTGAACATCCCAAATCTAGTCAAAATTTCGATCAATTTGATCCAAAAAGGAATTTTCTCGGTTGTCGGCCAGCTACCATTGGCGGCGACGAACCGTTTGTTTGCACTCTAATCGTCCGGTCACGAAACTATTTGTGTGTACTAACCATCGTTTTATGAACAAACCGTCGCGGTGACCCCAAAACTGTTTGAGGCCAGTGAGCTCTCGCGGCGACGAACCGTCGTGTACAATTTGTCGTCTCTCAGTTCTGGCTTCTTTTAAAGAATAAATGCACCTCGAAAACTCTACGATTTGACCTAGTATCTTCAGACACAATTCGTAAAACACTTGTTCTCTTGACGTCCAAATCGCAGTGTACAACAATACAGCGTCTCTAAAATTGAACTTTTAGCGCCGGTTTTCAAAAAGGGTTGTCTAACGTTAAGGGGGGTTGCCGTGATACTTAGCCACATGTTGAATTCTGAAAAAATAACGCAAGCTTTCAATAAATTCATAAAACATAATTGATCGTCGTAAAGATAGACCAGAAAAAAAAGATCGGATGACCGGGAGGAAGTACGGGTAAGTAACTTTAAAATTATTGGTCACAGTTTCAGAATTTAATTTCAAATTTCCGAAGATTGCAAAATCTACCAAAAATCCGACTACACCTACAGTTTTACCAAAAATAAACAAGGTATTATTGTATATGTGATGCCCACCTTGCTAAGCAATGAAATCAATCAAGAAATGACAATGACTATCAAACTACAATAAAAACTTATACGTTGTGTTTTGGTTCTAAGGCAATTACGCGATTCAATGACAATTACAAAAGTAAATGCAATTTTCGAAAAAAACCTCCGTTTCAGTTTTCGAGGATTTTCGACGGGCCAGCCGGTTTGCGAATGTGAACGGATCGTATAACAAACTTGTTTTTCCGAAAGATAATGAAATTCAGGAAGATCTGGAGGGGTGTAACGGTGAGCACTTGAGTCTACCTTTTTGGGCGGAAAGGTTAAATGGGTACGCGACAACGGCAAATTGAATGGATTACGACAAACTTTTTCCCGAAGCGTTGAGGAGGATCTGCTGGGCGCTAAACCGACCCCGTCGAACAATTATTATGGCTGCTGTTGCATACACGTGTTAGATACAGTACGGAGGGATATCTTCGTGGCAGGAAATAACAGCCATAAATCCGCCACCTCTCCATTCCGATGGAGCCTGTTGCATCTGGTCCAGACAGAGTTCTTTTACCAAGCTCAGCCTCCAAGACTCTCGCATGTATACAACAGATGGACAGCCTGACAAAAGACACTGATTGACTACAACATAGAATACCCCTTCTCACACCGAGTCGAGAGGGTAAATGATGTCATCCAACCAGCACCTGAATCAAACAGAGAAGACCCACCGCCCACGGAGCTGCTCAGAGCTTCCCGCCAGTCACCTCCAGCTTCTCAGCCTTCCAGCATGCCACCTGGAGGCCTGAGATTTCCAGTTGCCAGCTTCTCTCTCAAGCTTCCGTAGCCATGAGAATCCTTCTAGTGGATGAGGACCACACTCTCATCCAGACACTGTTCCCCACCAGCCATTCAGGAACCCTGCTGACACAGTGGATGAGGACGGCCTACTCACTGCCACCGGCGGCCAAGGTCCCTCCATCGGCCACTATGAGGTCTGGAACCTCCAAACCAGACCCGGAGAAGACAAATAATTACTGCTCAGAAGCACTTCCGTCAGACCGGCCAGGCCTGGGGCTCGGAAGCAGCCAGAGCCTTCCGCCAGACACACTGGCGTCCTCACTGCCTCCAATTCACCGCCGGAGACGCAGAAGGCCGCAGAGTACAGACGCGACACTTCGAGCGAGGAGTAGCTCAGTAAGTTCCAATCAGGCAGGGTCGTCCTTGATAATCCTCACGGACCGCAGACGGACTTGGCCATCTGAAAGTGTCACCTTTGGAACGGGGACGAAGAGGCGTGGATGAGCTGTCCACCATCCAAGGTACAGAGACCCTCACAATGGTTAATAAATGATACTTAGCCTCAAATGACCTTGACTAGTCTCCACCTTCACAGCAACATCCCCCAGCAAAATAGGAGTAACTGCGAGATCGCTACAGTCATTGTTCATTGTCCACTCTTCTAGCCCTCTATCTAGCTTATCTACTACCATCTCAGTTGTTTGTATGTACCTTATTATTTGAGGTAAGTTGATAAAGAGTGTATCTATCTCTTCTGCATGTCCATGACAATGTTGGAACTACTACTGTAACCTCCTGAGAGTTAAGCCATAATGTCTTTATGAGGTAACTTCCTGGGTCTTACAATGTAATTATTGCAATAAGATTTGCTCAGTTATTTGGTCACCAGCATGCTCCTTTGGCATGATCAATCACAAGCTCCCCAGCCCCAGCCACCATAAATGTGAGGCCTAATACATATCCAGCCACCCAGTCTTCCCATTCTGTTACCTCCATGTATTGTTATAGCAGTGTGACTAATTATCACAGTAGCGTGGGATAAGTCATCTGGACTAGCACTGGCTTGTGAATAGCACCTTCCTCCTGGTCATGGTGCAAACGGGAGGTGCTGATGTTTGATGGTTTTGTTACCTCCAGCCCTCACCCCTGTGTTCTTCCATCTGCCACCATCAGGAAGCTGCTGTTTATAAGTACCTCCAAACAGCCATGCTGGTATGTCATGCTGTTAGGTCCTTTAGCAGTTCTTCCTGTTGGTACCAACCACCTATGAATTACTTCTGACTTAATTATTGTATAAGCATGAATGGTAAATGTGGCATGCTTCTAAGCAAACCAATTGACACTGCCATGCTTCTGTCCAGCATTATCAGACACCAGGATGATTGTTTACTCCCCATCCTTTATCACCTTCTGGGTGACTTCCCAGAAGTGCCAGCAAGTGAACTTCTACAACATGATCCTGCTTCATGAAGCACATCCCACCAGGGGGTGATTCAGTCCACTATATTGCTGCATGATCATGACCATAAACTCATAGCAATGGCTTTTGTCATTTACCCTGAGTGTCACACTTTGACACGGTGGCCAGGCTCAGCCAGGAGCTCTGGGTTCACATGATCCAGCCCACCATCCCACCTTGGCCCCTGGGATGAGGATTACAGGCCTCTGCCACCATTTAGTTTTTGTAGTTTCACCACTCCATGTTGGCCAGGCTTCTGGAGTTACAACATGCTAAGCCTGCAGCAACTGTGAGCTGTGCTGCTTTCCAAATACCAATGTGGGTCAGTGTGATCTGTTTGTATTCTCACTAGGTAGACCTGTGAGCTGGGTTGGACCAGGAGCTCTTGCTCCAGCCAATGATGCGGCGAAGGCTGTGTCACGACTGTGACCATCTCAGCTTCTGGGTTCACAACATCTATCCAGCAGATTTGATTGCAGTGGCTGTAGAGAGGATTCATGAGGCCAGTAGCTGGGTCTTAGCTTTGTGCATGAGGCTGGTCGTGAAGTGCCCAGGAGTTCGATGGTGGAGCTGGACTCAGTGGCCACCGAGGCTATATGTTGACCGAAGCAGCGTGCAGTGCCTGCCATCAGTTGCCCTTCAACAGGTGCCAGGCACTGCTGTCAGTGAGTCCAGTCCATGAGTCAAAGTTGGGCGGGTTGGCCATCATGCCATTTGATGAGACTGGGAGGAGTGGCATTAACATCCAGCATGGCTGTCAAAGAACTCCTTGGAGTGTTGGCAGTTGTGATGGTCGGGCAAGTGGAGACCTGCACAGGGCGAGGCTTGACCATTCACTCTGTTGAACATGCAAGCCTGCACCACTGTGGGCCCGGAGGGTGCTGGTCGCAGTCAGTGTCATCCAGGTCCCATCTGCCCCTGCTGTTCGCTGAAGATGGTGCAGTAGCAGCTGTCTAGCGATCTGTGGCTCAGCAGAGCAATAGGTGGAGGTTGATCCAGGGTGCTGTCCGACTTCTGGCCTGTGCGTGCTTGGTGGGACTGGTCTGGATTGGAGTCATCCAAAGGAGCATACTGGGTGACCTGAGTGCGAGAGAAACTTAAACTGATCAGTAATCCTGACACAGGGCAGGGTCCAGGAAAGGCATTCCTCATTGAGGAATCTATTACCAATGAGAAACCCCATTGGTTCAAACCACACCATCCATTGAAAGTCAATAAGACAGAGACACCCCTCCGACTTCCTCCATGAGCAGCTGGAGGTCTCTACATCCTGGATGAGGCCTAGATGAGAAGGCTCAGCAGCGACCAAGCCTCCCCAGAATGAGTGCTAAGAAGTGATGAAAATGTGAGCACTTAACAATGACTGTACATTGCAAGTCTTCTCTACCTTGCTGAGATTGGCCAAGGTGGGACGAGTGAGGCTATTTCCTCACTGTTTTACCCCTTAACCATTCAGGTCTCTGTCCTTGGATGGATGATCCACATCCATCCACGCCTCTTCATTCCTGTTCCATATGAACACTTTGTATGTGAGGTCCAGTGCAGGTTAACTGTCGTGAGGATTATTGAGGATGACCCTGCACCTATTGAACTGACTCACCACTTCTTGGTCCAAGTGGCACATCCCTGGGCAGCTCTGTCACCTTCTGTCAGCTCCTCCAGCAGTAGATTGGAGTGCATGAGGCCAGTGTGTCTGGCGGTAAGGAGCTTGGCTGCTTCAGTCATGAAGAGGCCTGGCCAGTTGACGGCAGCAGCACGGAAGCCTTGGAATACTTCTGGCGGTGGGGAGCTTTTTGCATTTCTCGGTATCCATTGGTCTGGCCTTCATCAGTGGCCAGTCATGCTTGCACCAGTGGCAGTGAGCAGCCGTCCTCATCCACCAGCTGGTCAGCAGGGTTCCTGATGGCTTGGATGGGACAGATGCTGGATATGCTCATCTCACTGTAGAAGATCTCAGTGGCTTCCGGGAGCTCTGAGAGTTGCAAGTAGCAGCTTAACACTGCCAGCTTCTAGTAGCATGCTGGGAGGCTGAGAAGCTGTGACTGCAGAAAGCCTCGCAGCTTCAGTAGGCAGTGGGTCTCTCTGTGCTTGCTGCGGATTAGATGCTGTCGAATAGCATCCATTTTTCCTCTCGCTGTGTAAGATGTGTTCACCGTCGGAGCCCATCAGTAGTCCTTGTCAGGCTGTCATCGTTGATCACCAAAGTGTTGGCCGAGGCTGAGCTGGTAAAAGGAGCTCTGTCGTACTCAATATGACAGGTGTAGGGGTGAGGAGTGAGCGATGGGAGTGAGACGATCGTCACGCCGTTCTGGCGAATATGCTGTTCATTTGCCCCATTGACGGGATACGTCCCGGGCTTCTCGGTTCCCATTTCATGTCCTCTTCCCTCTGTTTCCCATTTTCCTCATAATTGTTTCACTGTTTCTTGGTTGTTTGAGACTACTAGATCCTCCTCAAATTTTAAAACACTTCAGGGAAAAAAGTTTGCCAAATCCGTTGAGAATTTGCCATTTCTCGACACACCCCATCTTTACCTTTTCCACGAAAAGGTACGTTCAGCGTCAGAATCGGTTACACCCCTCCAAAGATCTTCCTAAAATTTCATTATATCTTTCAGGAAAGAATTGTCTAGATCCGTTGGCATCCGCAGACCGCTCCGCAGTCAAAATCCCTAAATGGAGACCTTGACCAAAAGTTTTTGAAAAATTCATTTTACTTTGTTAATTATTATCTATTACATTAATCGCCCAAACCAAACTAGACATATAAAGTCTTGATCGCAAGTTTGATAGTCATTGTCATTTCTTGTGCGATCTGATTTCATCGCTTAGCAAGTGGATAAGTGGTGATCTTGCATCTGCCGATAATACCTTGTTTATTTATTTTTGTAAAACTTAGGTGTAGTCGGATTTTGGTAAGACGATCCTCGGAAAATCAAGTTTAGATACCCGAACGATTTTCTTAGGCCAATTACTTGGAACCCTTGCCCACTGTGATCCCCATCATCCAATCTTTTACTTCATCCACCCTCGCTAATTGACTATGTTTTATGTTTAATTATCAAAAGCTTGGCTGTAACATCTTCTTCAAATTCGACATGTGGCTAAGTATCAACTGCAACCTATTTAACATTTAAACAACCGTTTACAAACCAACACGACGAAATTCCATATTATCGCCCAACACTGTGCCATTAAAGGGACATTCAAGATAAGCGTTGCCGATTGGGATTATATCGTGATCAACACCAGGTGACTGGTAACTTCAGAGCGCATTGATCCTAAAAGAAACCAGCGCCTAGCAACAAGGTGTCACGACGGTTCATCACCGTGAGGACCTTCACCTCGACAGTTCATCACCTGAACGGTTCATCAAAACGATGGTTCGTCACTGGATATGGTTCTTTAACTGGACAATCATCAAACAACGGTTCATCACCGCGATGGTTCATGACACAGCTCGACAAATTCTTTTATCGATTTGGAATTTTGACTAAGATTTCAAATATTACGAAGGTTTTAATGAAATTCCAAAACTAGCAGTTGCCAAAAATCAGGATCAAAATTCTAAATGTCATTTTAAATAAATCTGTTTAAATCGGTCAAAATGTATAAAAATTTTGGTAGGGTTCAGAAAGTGTGGCACTTGCCTCTTATCAATGTTGAAATTATAAAATAAATTCCTACGCATCTATGGAACTTCAGAACTGTTAAACTTACATCTTAAAATTTGTCAACAATTAAAAAGATTTGGTTTAATTTTGTAACTATGACAGCTGCCACTTATCAATGTCAAAATTTTGAATAAATTGTCAATGGAATTCGGGAACAGTATCACTTGCAGCACATAATTGTCAATATTTAACAAAGTTTTGATTAAATTCTGGAACTGAGACAGTTGCCATAAATTTATTGGGCATGATAAGGTGCTTGGTGATGAAACAACGTGGTGATGAACCGTCACTGTGATGAACCGTCGTTTTGATGAACTGTCGCGGTGATGAACCGTCGTGGTGATGAACCATTGTTTTGATGAACTGTCGCGGTGATGAACCGTCGCGGTGGTGAACCGTCGTTTTGATGAACCTTCGCGGCGATGAACCGTCACTGTGATGAACCATCGTGGAACCGAGCAGCAATGCCTATAAATCAGCAAATCCAACAATAAATAAAAATTAGTCATTTAATGAAATATACTAGTTGCATACTGTTAATTAGTTAATCTACTGTAAACAGGGTCCAGTGGGGTAGGAAGGTTGCAGAACTTTTAGAGGGAAGTTCTCTGACCATGGAACGGCCTGAAGGACCATTCCGCAGTATAGAGGCTTTTAAACTTCTGTCCTTATAAATTTTGTTGTAGATGACCGTTTTTTGCAGTCCCTTCAATCCTAACCTGCTTCAGAATGCTCTGTTTGTCCATCTAGCAGAGTTCATCTCCCATAAGCACGCTTTGCCCCGCCCGTTTGATTACGACATACATTCCACCCCGCCTCTCGATGCTCTTCCCTCATCTTACGGAAGGAGAATGATATGATACGCTCTGCGATCTCAGTATTTTGTATTTTTTCAACCACTCTTGGATGCCTTTTCTTATATGCTTCATTTAGCATCTTACAAAGACATTTAGCACTTTCCGTCTACGCTGAATTCAATGCAAGCTGATGAACGGACCAACAAGCTAGCTAGCACCCAGTAAGGATCCGCGACAACTCGAAGAACAAACATGGTGAGGCGGACGTGATGTAGCAGTGACTAGTAGAAGTATCAATTAGACCTGGATGAAGGCGGCGCGGAGGAGGAGAGATGCGCAGTTCGGCCGGCTGCAGCCCATCGACGCCCTGCATAATAATCAAGCAAAGCCGCAGATCGCACAGACCCTTATTGGCTTTCTAGTATCGCACGTCAGGGAACGAAGTAGAGGCTGAACGCTGAGGTGGTCAAGGGGCTGACTTCTTGATATAGAGGAGAAAGCAGGCGGAGTACATTGGGTCCATGGCTCTAGCAACTGAATGGCATTAGCCAACAGTAGCAGTCTGCGCACACAAACACCCAGCGGGAGGTGGATCTCCTGACCCTGAGAAAACTCGATTGTGTAACTATGAAGAAGGGAATCTCAGCCCTCTGTATGTGGGCGGGGAGGGAGCTGCTGTTCCTTGTATTTCTATCCTCCATCCTTCAAGAGCGAGGAAGGTGGAGGCAATGTTGTAGTATGTCTTTGCCCCTTGGTTAAGAGGCGGAGACAAAGCCTGGCAAGCAATGCCCCTGGACAGTAGCAACCCGCATAACAGAAGGGCCACCTCTTATTTGAGGGAATGGCAGAGATTTATGGGACGTGCGACCACACCGCCCCTCTGTCAAGGCGGGTCTTCTTTAGGACGCCTATCAGTGCAGGAACGGAAGGGCATGCCCCTTAAGCGGCAGAAGTACAGGCCGTGACCGGAATTTAGGCGGAAAATTTATGGTGCCAAGAAAGAGGCGGCCATTTCAAAGGCTGGCGGTGTAAAGCAGAGGGGGAGGCCCCAACGCCCAATCACCCACTCATGTCTCAAGTACAAACCCCTGCTGTGACTAAAGAGGGAGGTGCAAGGAGGCTGGTAGAAGGATAGGCATGGAGGAGGGGCACTGTAATGATGGCGCGAAAGCTGGAGGGGGAAAGCAGCTTGTTTTGCATTCCTTCACGCCAGGCCCAGACCCACTCGGGCCCCACAGACGCCATCATTCGTACTCCAGACGCATTTCATAATCACTCCTCCAGCCTTTTCCCTTCCACCACATAGGCTTTGCTTGTTTTAACTTAGGACATAGAGCAAGAGTATTGAGGCAATGAGACCAAAGTGACAGACAGCTCAGGTAGCGTCAGAATGTATTTTTGGCATGAGTACCAGGGGACGCGTGCAGAGAAGAGAAGAGAGAAAGCATAGTGGACATGAAACAGAGGAATTGGATTCCTCCTCCAGTACCTATTCGATAGGCTCTGCTCCAACAGTAATGGGAAGAAATGAGAGAGAGGAAGGAGTAGTGAGTAGTGAAGCGGAAGGTGATGAAATAGTACGCGGGGAACAGTTGCAGCGGCGGGCGCAAGAGCATAGCCTGTCAGAGCCGGCCCCAGAAGGCCACTCTTTAGGGCCAGGGTCCCAATTATTGACAGCACTAGGCTTAGAGCGGGAATCCGAATCCCCGCCGCCAGCAGAAGAAGCCAGGGTGACAAGAGAGCAGCTAGAGGCAGTTTCCCAGCCCTATCTCATGAGCTCAACCACGGGGAAGCAAGTATTGGATAAGGGCTATTCTCTGTTAGGCCGAAGGCGTAGATCTTTCACTAAGCCCTCTAGCAATGAGCCTTCAACCTCCGCGGCTTCGGACGCGCCCAGGCCAGCTCTCCCAGCCAGTAGACTGACTCCCGACACTCCGCGACCTCTGCCTGCACCCGCTCCAGCAGCAACATCATCATCGCTCACACCATCCTCCACTTCAACTCCTACCAGTACCCAACCTAGCACTTCCCGACAAGCAACCCAAGGTATGGACCCTGTTGCCGCCCAGCAGTGGGCCAGTAGTTTATTGGGGGAAGTAGTGGATGCAGTGGCAGTGGACCATCCAACGGCGGGCCCATTTAAGACTCCTCAACCCCCAACTCACTTTTCAATGGCGAGATTCACAAAGTCCCCTCTTTCACCCCCCAAGGCTCCCTGGAGCCGTTCGAGTGGCCGGAGTTCCACTCCTAAATGCCATATCTCTCATCCCAGTAGCAGTTCAGAAGGGGAGGCCGTTTTGGGGGCTAGTGGAGGCGGAGCTGCTGGGCAAGTAAACTCATCGTCTGAGAATCCTGAGTATAGTTCAGTGTTGGATGATCTGCCAGGAGGAATAGAAGAAGCGGGGAGTTTGGACACGATGGAGGATGAGCTGTCGCAGGCTTTCCAAAGCGCACGCGCCTCACCTATCCCATCACCCCTTTCTATGCCCTCCGAAGAAACGGTGCTCAGCAGGACTCCCCTGCCAACCACCCATGAGACAGCCGCAGGACCATCCGAACCCAGTAGCTCTCCAGATTCAGATAGTCCCTGTACCTTCCTCACTTCAGTTGGCCTACCCTTAGAGCATTTCTGTGAGCGAGAGGGTGGGAACAACGTGAGTACCCTGACGCCTAGCCTTCGCTGGTACAATGAGAATTATTCAGTGGAGTGGGAAAGGGCGAGAATGATGGAGGCTTTGTCCACCCCGGCCGCTCTGCGGCCTACAGGCTTGAATTGGTCAAGTATAGATCCTCCAGTAGAGACGGAAGAGGAGAAGAGGAAAAAGGCTCAAAGGTTGGAGGCTGAAAGACAGGAGAGGGAGCATAGAAGGAGAGAAGAGGAGTTGGAGAGGAGGCGTTTGGATGTGAGGTGGTTGGAAAGGGAGAATCGCATTCATGACGCGGAGGCAGCTGCCACCCGAGTACAGTCGTATCTGAGCATCACCTCACCTACACCTCCACTCCCTCCACCAACTTTTCCTTTACGACCAGTAGTCCCATCCTTTGTCGCACCTCCAGTACGAACACCACGCTTTCTTTCCCTTCCTCCTCCCATGCTCAAACCAACGCCCTTGGCCCTGCACCGACTGACATACACCCATCACACTTTCATCCCCCACTCATCCACCTCTTTTGGCCCTGATTTGGACCCATATGCCTCCCCGAGAACGTTGCCATCTGCTGCAGGAAGTAATGCGGACGTGTCCATTGCAGATAGCTCATTCCAGCAAAGAGAAACAGCAGGAGGGAGCATGATGGAGAACAACAAAGAAAACACTCAAGTAACGGACCCGAAGCAGGTGATTGCCAACCTGCGGAGTACCATTGATTCTCTCCAGGCTCAGGTGGCCAAATTGCAGTCCAAAGCCCCCACCAGTAGCAACCTCGAGGTCGACGAACATCGGCCGCCGCCCGACAAGCCACCATCCGAACAAGGCGAACTATCCCTCCTACATGACCCTGCCTCTAGAGCCAAGAAGAAAAGTACCATTCTCTCCGGTTCAGAGAAGGCAGGGCCCTCTTCAAAGAGGAAGAGTAAGAAGGAGAGGGATAAGGATTGGCAGAGGGATAAGAAGGGTGCCCGTAAGCTGATTGATCTGTCGGCAGCAGAAGCAACTGAGTCTGGGCCAGTAAAGGAGAGAAAGACGAAAAAGAAGGCAAGTAGAAGAGATTCAGATGAGCGGGAGGAATCTGAGGTGCCTCGCTCAACTCGGGGCAGCGAGGCAGGTAGCAGGCAAAGTCGTAAGCCCAGAAAGCCGCCAGACGATAGCAGCCCAAGTAGCTCTGAGGACTCAGATGGGAGAGGCAAAAAGAGCGGCAGTCATCCTTATAGGAAAAGGAGGGATGAGCCGAGTGACCCTAGTGACCCCAGCGATGACAGCAGCAGTGATGGGGGAAGTAGAAGGAGAAGGAGGAATAGAAGGCACAAAAGTAGCCGCAGACGGGGATCCAGTCGGAGGAGGGAAAAGGAATCCTCGTATTCCAAGCGGAAAGTAAAGGCCCTTCTCTTCACTCCCTGCCATTACGATCAATGCATACATCCCGAACTCTACCCTAAGCCTAACATGACTCCTTTCTCCCTTTCACTCACTCAGCGAAAGGAAGCAGACAGATTGACCGGTCTAGAGGGCTCAGTAGAAACCTTTTTCACCTGGTTTGAGAACCTAGCTCAGATCTGCAACCTGTACTGCCCCAGAAGAAAGGCTTTGGTAGTTGAAACTCGTTTGGCAGCTGAAGCCAAGCGATTCTACGAAACCTTGCCGCACAAAGTACAAGAGAACTACGAAGAGCTTAGGGAGGCAATGGTCGCTCAATTCTCCAAGCGGCGATACCAGCGTATCAGGCACAAGGCTTACGAAAACCTGGAGATGAAGCCAGGAGAGAGTATAAGGCGATTTGCGAGCAGAGTAGAAGAGGTAGCGGCAGATATATGGCCCAATAGGAGCCATGCAGAGCTAGATCTGTTGACGCAGAAAAAGTTCACCGACTCTCTACCAAGTAACATTCGCAGCGCCATAGTCCTTCAAGCACCTGAGAACCTGCAGCGAGCAGTATTAATTGCAGAATCCTGCCAGCACGAGATGAAGGGTAAAGGAGGCAACATGCTCCTCACAGGCTCCGTCGACGCCAACGCCTACCCCGCCTCACTCTACAACCCACAGGTACCACCTAAGCCTCCAAAACAGGCCAAACCAGTAAATCCTCCTTCACCCCAACCTCAGGGCCAATCTTCCCAACCTCAGGGTCAAAATCAGTCTGAGGGGAAAGGTAGGAGTAGAGGAGGTGGTGGTAGAGGCAGGGGAGGGCGACCTGGTAACAATGCATGCTTCAACTGCGGCGACACTAACCACACTGTCCGAGACTGTCCATGTCAGTGTAAAAGCTGTGGGAAGGCTGCTGGACATCGGGAGCAGAACTGCCGGGCCAGATGCTACTACTGCCATGAGGAGGGTCACAGCTTGTACCGGTTCGCCTTGTTCAGGGAGAAGGAGGAGAGAGATGAGCCGTCAAGTGCCATGCCGGCCAGCGCAAGCTCCAGTAGCCCTCATCCACTCCTCCCAAAACCAGTCCCTGAGAATTCGTCCATCCCCTCTCACTATCGGCCCACAGCTTGTATGATGGAAGAAGAAGTAACAGGTGAGGAAATAGAGGTGAACCAGATGCGTCCGGATGGAAATATTGTGCCTGTCCAGTCACCTGTAACATCTTCAACTTCGCCCGATGCTTGCAGTCTCACATTTCAGGGCAAAGAGGGAGACGAAGAGAAGGAAGGGAAACCAGTAGAGGAGGAGGGTGTCGCGGATGAATCTGGAAAGGGCGCAGACGGCGATGAAGCGGTGGAAGGAGATGCGGTGGGAGATGAGCCAGACCAGACGCCGCCCCCGAACCAGTAAAACCAACCTACGTCACCCGACAATCCGCCCAACACATTCTCATCCATCATCTCTCCTATCCTTCAGGACTGGAAGTAGACCTTGTACCAGTAACAAAAGGCTTAGGCCCTCATCCTACTAATGCTCTCCTCCAATCCGATTGTGAGTGCCACCCCTATCCTTCATCTTCCTCGTTGGATTTCATTCAATGCTACACCCCTTTCGACGAGCTAGAGGAGTGTGTGGAATGTAAGGAGTTGATGGACAAAATCTGGGCCTCACAAGTATATGTCCAATGCGTAGAGCCGCAATGTGGCAAATTATATTGCGCAGAGCGCTATTTCTCCAAGTATCCCCTCTCAGAGGCCCTCCCATTAGGCTTCCACAATATGAAGCAAACGGCAAGATTCAAGAAAGTATTGGCCGTTTGGAAGAGTAGAGGGAGTGAAAGAGGGGTATTGAAGGAGGAGGCGCCGAAGCGTCCAAGTCCATCCTCCATGGAGGAGACGGCAGACAAGTGCACGCGCAGTTCGCCCAGCATCAACATGGACACCTCCGCACAGCCCAACCATGAAGTAACAGGCAGCAGTGGCTCCAGTAAGTCCAACTTCCCACCAGCCAACTCATCCAACGAACTTTTGGATGAAGCCAAAGTACTGGGAGAAGAGACTGGGATGGAAGGGATAGCTGAGAGTGATGTGCCTGAGCCGTTGGCAGAGAAAGTATCGGAGTCCATGCAGGAGGATGTAGCCATGGATGAAGAACCAAAAGTAGCAGTTGGGGAAGGAGAAGAGGAAATCTCTGTGTCTCTAGGTCTGGGCGACGAATTGGAGCAGTCGGGCGATGAAGTAGAAGGAGAGGAGAGTGCCAAAGGTTCCGACCACGAAGAGGAGAACATGAAGGAGCAGGAGTCCGTCACCGAGGCCGCCGCCGTCGACTACCGCCAACTCCTGGACAGCACTCCATTCTCCCTCCTCACCCAACAACAGCGCCAGGACATCCGGGACAAGATCAAGTACCAGACCGAGGAACAGGAGACCTCCGTCACCTTCATCCTCGAGTACACCGCCCTCACGGACGCGGAGACAGCGCTGATGAACTATGCCCAGCAGAAGACGCTCTACGCCATGCTCTTCACCCACTACTCCTTCGACGAGGACGTCTACGACCCCAGGGAGCACACGGAGGACATCGCCAATACCACTGGCAGCATCTATCTCCTCCTCCACCTACTCCACGTCCTCACCAAGGCCGTGGACACCAGAGTGAAAGTGGTGCCCGGACTCGCCCTGTTCCAGGCCTTCCATGCCAGCAGCGATGACGCCCAGTCCGAGTTCCTCAAGTATGTCTACAACAACGTCCGACACTGGAGAGGAAGAGGAGACCTGCTCTACCACTCACAAGTAGAAGCGGTGATGGAGGAAATCACCAAGCTGTTCCTGGACGCGGTGGGCAACAGTGGCACGTGCAGCTTCATCAACATCAGCAACTACCTGTGCTACTGCTTCGGCCTCGACCCCAACACCAGCGCCTCCTTCCTCGTTTACTACTGGTTCGAGAACCCCACACAAGTATCCAGCTTTGCCTCCTTCTTCTACGAGTTGGGAGAGGCATCGGCGCGATTCATGGCCAAGCACATCGGCAATGGCCTCCTGAAGGTCATGAAGAAGGGCACCCGCAACACCGACATCCCCAAGCGCAGCCTCTACTACCCCATCACACGCAACCTCAAGTATGTGGATACCCTGGAGTCCATCCTCGCCATGCTCACATACACCAGCCCTACGGACAAAGCCTTCATCAATCCTGCCGCCCTCCACCGAGACGTGCAGCAGGAAACGATCCAGAAGAAGCTGGGCAGTCACAGCAGCCGCATCACAACGCTTCTCGCCACTCGCCCTCAAAGAGTCCTGCATGAAGCCCAAGCAACAGGAGCGGACAGAAGAAGAGGAGGCGGAGTGGCAGAGAGAGCTGCAGGACAACCCACGCATGGCCGCCTGGTTCGAGGCGGAGAAGAAGGATGCGGAGGAGGCGGACAAGAGCAACGAGTACGTGGAGGAGGAGGAGTTGGATTACCTGCCCTACGACTCCCCCGACCCCGCTCGCAAAGACACCATCAAGACCGTCCGCTCTCCAGTACATCCACCCGCTCAGGACACCCTCTCCAGTAGCGCAGTATCAGGTGGGAGGAATGAAGAAGAGGAGGAGGTGCAGTGCTTGAAAGCAGCCAGCGTCGAGTGCTGGTACCACAGCACATTCTTCCAATTCTATGGCGAACTCGGCAGCTACATCCACCAGCGACACAAGTACCAAGACCACAACCAGCGCAACTGGCAGAAGATGTTCGACGACCCTGTCTTCTTCTTCCCCAGCCTCCTCGACATCCTCTTCAAACGCAACAGCACCGTCCTCACTGCCGCCGGCAGCTACCGTGGGGGGGGGGTGATTTATTCGTACCCCAAATACAATCAACTATAACTCAAGAGCTACTCATTCTTTTTTGACGAAAATTTAACACAAGCTGCCTCTAAATGTCCTTAACATTGTGTTAAATTTTTATGGCAAACGAATTCTTTATGCTGGATTTATGACAATTTTTCTAACTTGAGTCATACTGTATGAACATCATTGCCCTAAATCATAAAATGTGACTTAAAATTAAGTCTAATTTGTAATAAAAGAGAAAAACTACTCTTTTTGAGAAACAAATAACAACAACTGTTATATTAGCCAAATTTCATGATGTTTTAGATGTGAAGGGTCTTGCAAATCGTGAAATATTTATTTTTCAGCCAAAAATGGCTTGTTCCATGTAGTGGGCAAAGATACAATGACTCAAGTTAGAAAAATTGTCATAAATCCACAGCAAAGAATTCGTTTGCCACAAAACTTGTGTTAAATTTTCCTCAAAAAATATTAAGTAGCTCTTGAGTTATAGTTGATTGTATTTGGGGTACGAATAAATCACCCCCCCACGGTACATCTACCTGCTAGGCATCCTACACACCGGCTTCCTTCACAGCAAGCAC
Source organism: Ptycholaimellus sp. GST1_10 (assembly GCA_030248095.1). Classification (NCBI taxonomy): domain Eukaryota; kingdom Metazoa; phylum Nematoda; class Chromadorea; order Chromadorida; family Chromadoridae; genus Ptycholaimellus; species Ptycholaimellus sp. GST1_10. The sequence continues at coordinate 16,816 of JASANA010003895.1, forward strand.
TGCCTCCACCCTGAACTCCTCAAGTATCGCGGCATCGGCAGCATCGCACAGCTTGCCAGCTGCTGGAACCTGCTGGGAACCAAGAAACAGGGAGTTTCGCTCATCCGCTGGGCAGTGCAGCGCCAGAAGCAGCACATGAAGCTCACCTACCAGAACTTCCTGCGCCAGGACCACCTGAACAACTACCCGCACCTGGACGGCCTCAGACAGGAGGCGATCAACTTTACCGCCCCCGCCTGCACCTCAGACCTGGTCGACATCCCCGAGGGCCAGCCCAACGAGGTCCAGGACACCATCGACCATAACATTCGGGAAGTAGAAGGCCAGCTCCAGTACCTCCAGCACCAGGAGCAGGAAGTTCATCAAAAGGAGGACAACCTGAAGCGCATCACCCAGAGCTCCGACACCAGCCGCAACCTGGAGGAGCTCGACACCTACATCAGTGCACAGGCCCCCGGCGGCTCCCATCTCATCCGCCAAGGTGAACGCATCTTCCTCGCCACACCGATAGACCCACAAATGCTCCCCTTAGCAACCTCAACTCCTGTCCCTGTTCCAGTACATGAGCGCTTAGAATGCCCAGCAGTAGGCCCAAAAAAAAACAAAAAAAAAAAAAAAACAACCAAACACACACAAAAAAAACCCCAAAAAAAAACAAAAAAAACACACAAAAACACAAACAACACCAACCCAAAAAAAAAACCAAAAACCAAAAACAAAAACAAAAACAAAAAAAAAAAAAACAAAAACAAACCCACCAACCCCCACAACAAAAAAAACACACCCACCAACAGCAGGCTCAGCCAATGACTGGGCAAAAATGTCTGCAGAGCAACACCAGTACCAGCCTGAACAGCCACCAGTAGAGGACTTGGACTCGGACAACATGGTGGAGACGGTGGACAGTGAGCCAGAGATGGACGAGGAAACCTTCTCCCAACTCTCCACCAGCGAGCTTCTCCAGATCGTCGAGAAGCAGGAGCAGCAACAGAAGGAGGCGGAGGAGCGAAAGAAGAAGCGTGAGGAGAAGGCCGAGGCAGAGCGCAAGCTCAAGCATGAGCTCTTCCTCTGCTACAACGCCGCCCGCAAGGCCACATGAGGTACCCACGGCTCTACCAATTTATCCAGTATCATACTCCCTTTCATTCCCACCCTGCTCTTCACAATCATCTTCTTCCACCTCATCACACCAGTAGTCTCACAACACCCCTTAGAAATCCCTTTTCCTAAGGACACCACTTGTGAGAGCGGGAAGTTGAGACGATTGACAGACTATGAGCAGATTTTTGGGACGGCAACTGAGATGAGGGATCCAGTATGGGCGGTGCTCTTCTCCTTAGGCGTCATTTGCGCTCCAGGGCTGTTAGTCATGCTCTGCATGCTCAACTTCTACCTTTTCAAATGCCTCTATTACTGGAGAGTAGGCTTACTTCCACAAGAACAGCCCCCATGCTTTTCATACGCCTGCCTCTTCCCCTACTATGTAGTATATCACGCCTGGCTTTTCGTTTGGTCCTACTTATAACCACCAGTCTGTGGCTGCTGCAGCATTTGTTGTGCCTGATGCATTGCATGCGACGATCAGTGCTGTAGTGCAGGTGAAGAAAGAGTAGAGGAAGCATGTGAGATGCAGGAAGTAGTCGTCAGCCAGCCAACGGAGTCCCTCTCCATAGCAGCCATTTCCCATTTGCCTTGGGAAGAACAAGGGCAGGAGTGCTTTTCAGTAAGCACAATTTCGTGCCTAAATGCTGTGGCAAATAGGGAAAATAGATACTGGGCAGTAGCAGAAATGAGTTGTCCTGAATTGAAATGAGGCTCAGATCTGCCGACAAAGCGTGAAGTGGCTAGGGTTTGAAATATCAGGAAAAGGCGGAGTAAAACCAGATGCAGACAGGACGAAGATTTTGGCGGAGACTCCTATGCCAGATGGCCCCAAAGCTTTGAAATCATTCTTAGCAGAGGTGCAGTATTGGATGTTGCATTTGCCTAAGTATTATCACATCTCAAGTAGCCTTTATGTCCTGCTTCAAAGTGGAACCGTGTGGGAGTGGAGGCGAGTACACCAGTTGGCTTTTGAGGCGACGAAGGAATTGTTGTGAAAAGCAGCCCTCCTAGCCTTTCCAAACAGCGACGAGAGGTTCATAGTAAGGTGCGATGCTAGCTATGAAGCGGTAGGATGTATGATGACTCAAGTACAGGTAGACGGGAAATAAGCTCCCTTGTCATTTGCGGCTCACCGTTTCAATAGGTCGGAGATAAAAATGTCCACCTTTGAGAAAGAATGCTTCGGCATAGTATGTGCGGTTGAGCACCACAAAAAGTGGCTTCTCCATCCTCTAGTAGGCCCTACTATTGTTTACACTGATCACCAAAGCCATTCCTACCTTTTCACGTCCAAAACAGTATCAAGCCGAGTCCTCAAATGGCGCTCTAAGCTTAGTAGCTATCCCCTTTCCATCCAGTACATCAAGGGCACCTCAAAACCTCATCTTCTGCCAGACTGGCTATCTAGGTTGTGGAGTACGGAGCACCCTGGTAGGACCTTGAGAGAGAGGATGTTAGAAGAAGATGAAAAGGAGCGAATGAAGCTCAAGGAGTAGGGACTCCACCCCCTTTCCACGCCCTACAGAGAAAACATCTACACTATGCTCCCCGTACAATCTTTGCCCATGTCCCTCAGATCGGGGCGAAAAGTAGGACAGGGAAAGAAGGAGGATGAAGTAGTGAAGGATGATGGAATGACGGAGCTTAGGAAGCTCTTGGCGCGAATTGAGGAGGAGCCTAAAGAGTAACCTCAAAAAGAGCCGAGTCTGACGACGGAGAAAGTATTGGCATCCATTGAAACGCAGACGGATGATTTGGTCTCAAGTATTACGGCAGAAATTCAGAGAGAAGATGGCTGGATTTGCTCTAAAGTAGCAAGGTTGATAGCAGGCGGAGAGGCAGCAGAGAGGTTAAGTAAGCAAGGATATTCGCTCAGAGAAGACGGAGTATTGATGAGAGTAATTCATCAGAAGGCGGTGCCAATTTGCCCCCGTAGTATGCAGATTAGACTTCTAATGGAAGTACATGACGCACCTTGGGGAGGGATGCATCAATCAGCCACTAAAATGTGCTCTCAACTCACTCTTTTCACTTACTGGTATGGCATGGGTAAGGATTGTGAGATGTATGCTCAGTGGTGTGCACTCTGTGCGGCGACAAAGAATGCGAATCGTCTCACCACCCCTTCACTACGTCCCTTGCCATGGCCAGACCGAGTCTTTGAGCACGTCCAATGTGACATTTTAGGTCCCTATGAGAGGACTGAGGATGGACACGTAGCTAGCCTCAATATCATCTGTCTCCAAACGCTATTTCCAGTAGTTCTCCATCTCTGTAGGCAGGGCGCCGCTCATGTGGCTCAAGTATTGATAGATTTCACAGTCGGCATCTTTGGTGTCCCTAGAACGATAGGGGCAGATGCGGGAAGTGTTTTCACTTCAAAACTTTTCAAGGAAATGGTTGAAGTATTAGGAGCTAGAGTTTATACCTGTAGCCCAGGAAATCAGAAAGCGAACGGCAAAAGTGAGGCAGTAGCTAAAAAGCTGATAACTCTGACTAGGATGAAGGAGACAATAGCGGAGTTAGTAGGCAAGGCCGCAATACAATCTTGGATTGAGCCCGATTGCTTCATCAATCTTTCCTTAATGCCTTACCGAGCTGCAGGGCATCGAAGCTTAGGTATTTCGCCCTATTTCGCCCTTTTCAAGTGCGACATGAGAATGCCCTCCCAAGCCATCCTCGAGTATGCCATGGGGTATAAAGAGGAGGAGACAGCACCTAGGGCTATGGTGACCAGACTTAAGTATGCTGAGGAAGCCATGAGAAGGCACATTTCGAAGGAAGTAGAAGGGAAGTGGCAGAATAAGGCGTATGTTCCCAAAGAGCTAGGAGAGGGGGCGATGGTGAGAAAGGTTCGTGAAGGGAGTCACATTCACAAAACGGATCCCATCCGTTGGGCAGGCCCTTTTCGAGTGATAAGTATGGACGATCGAAACCATGCCATCCTTCGCTATATTCTCACGCCAGACTATCCCGATTTCCAAGCCCACATCTCCAAATTAAAAATCACCCATGAGCTCATTACCCTTCCCTGGAACCCAGAATGTAGAGCGAATTGGTGGGAAGGTGAGGAGGAAGAAGATGAAGTAGATGAGAAGGGCAGACCCAAGCGTAGATCCGACTGCCTCAAAAAGGTGATAGCTAAACATAACGCTGCCTATTACAACTTTTATATCCAGTATTTTAGCTGTAAGCTAGTGAATCGATGGGAAAGTATAGTGCAAGAAGCAAAAAGAAGACGCCGTATCTTCTTCACCTCTTTTACCCACTTTTCATTTCTTACTTTCTTTTCCACATTTAGCCTCGGTTTTGAATTTTGTCGCATTTATTCTTTGAAAATGTCACTAGTATCAAGATTTCAATTAGAATTCACATGTTTAGCAATTGAAGAATTAGAGTAGAATGTTGATGTGCTGTAAGATGAAGTGAGGAAGAGCCGGGCATGTTCATCTATGAGCAGAGTTCATCTCCCAGCACGCTTTGCCCCGCCCGTTTGATTACGATATACATTCCTACTCGCCTCTCTATGTCTCCCCTCATCAGACGGAAGGAGAACGATATGATACGCTCTGCCACCAGTACTTTGTATTTTTTCAACCACACTTGGATGCCTTTTCTTATATGCTTCATTGACCATCGAACGAAGACATTTAGCACTTTCCGGCTCCGCAATTCAATGCAAGCTGATGAACGGACCACAAGATAGCCTGGCACCCAAGGAGAATCCGTAGCAATTTGAAGTACGAACAATTTTCACTTTTTAAGAGGTGTGAACTTAGGCTTATTGTTCAATTGTATACTGCTTAATTCTTGATTGCCCTAACCAGCCCTTGAAGTAGGTTTACATGTTTTTTCAAGCATAAATAAAAGTAGCAAATGGAAACATGTTTAAGAGATTAGAAATGGGGACATGAATGAATATGTATTTGAGCACTATTTAAAGACTAGTGCATATGAATGTATGCATAACGGACAGATGCATAAATGACAAAAACCAAAACAAACACCAAGTATAGACCCTAATATTCACCAAGCATTGTTGCGTACACTTTGAGTGTTTTCTGCCCATTAAATAATCCATTTAAACCATTTGAATTTCAAATGTTGTTTGATAAAGCGTGACCCTCATTTTATCTTTCTTCTATTGTCATTTTTGATAATGCGAAATGGATAATAAAAAGAAGATAAAACTGCTAAAGCAAACGGTTTTTTAAGACACCTCCAAGCAATAGGAGATGAGATGCAACCGGTGTTGAAACCGGACGCACCGCGCAATGCAGTACATCTAATTTAAAATACACTGATAATTTTATGTATAACCGAGCTATGGCCAAGATATCACTCACAATTAAGTTTTGTGACGATATCTACACAACCACTCGGGGGGTTTTTGTTCAATTACATCGAATTTCTTAAAAACCTCACTCAAGATGAGTTGAAAACCATCATCACGTCGTAATGCAGCTGTGCAGCATTAACAAAGGTCAAAGGCCGGGTAGATCCTGGAAATTCTGCTTGGCTGAACAAAAGCTGGCATCAGCTCTGTTCTAGACAAGGGTACACAATTCTCCTCACACATAAATACAGAAACGAAACGGCTCCAGAAACATGTGCTCTAGCTTTGTATGAGTATTTCCTCACAATGCAAAGAAAAGGGTGGATAGACCAAGAATCTATTGAAGTCTTTAGGGACAGAGCTACCAGCTACCATGTTGGCTCTCAGGGATCGGTTCATAGGAGGTGCCACTAAATGGAACGGGTACATCACTTTCTTAACCGGCCAGCATAAAGCGGTCGAAGAAGCGAAATCTCTCCATAGCTAGTTTATCATTACACCTGTCAACAAGGCATCTACCAATTTTGCACTTCTGTGCAAAAAAGAATATCTGATGGGACAATGTGAGGAAATTAGGATTTCATCCAGCCCTGCCACACCATCCATACCTGCCAAAGCCACACCTGGCAGATGATTGGAAAAAACACCTATGTTCCAGTGGAAAAATCCTCAATCTGAATTGGACTGTCAGCAACTCCAATCAGATAAGCCACATGCTCGACGCAATGGGAGCAAGGCGAACAAGCTGACTGTCCACGGCCAACTTCAGCACGCTGTTCACAGCACTGGAACACACGCTGATTAAATATATATATCCTAGGGCGCGACAGCGCCCTAGTTATGAATGGGTGATCGAGTTTTTGCATGGTTGCATGTGACCGAATTGATTGGAAGACTGGTAGGTTGAACCCTACGACATATATACATCAATCGAAAGCTCTCAGTGTGCTCCAGATGGCAAAATTCTTGAAATTTTGGTTTAGGGCTTAGGATTTGAAATATTTTCAAAAATATTGAAGAAACCTGCAATATAGGGATTTTTACATGATGCCATTTTACAACAAAAGCGAAATAGAAAAACTAAGAATTACGTGTTTTGGCAAATTGATTCAGCTTTCCAATGGTGCTATTTTTGCCACAGGTTATATGGAGAAATTTCGCAATCAATTCACGTGTTTGAGAGTGATTTATTTCGATTTTGTGCTCTACCCAAGTTCCTTATGTTTCATTTCAGTGAAACTGCGCAGTTTTTTATAAACTGATGCTCAGGTTAGCTTGCATGCAATAGGTTTTTAATAGCTGTTTGACCTAACTATGGCGCAACAGCACTTTAGTCCATGAACAAACAAGGAAAATTTTGCCTCCAGACAAAAAAAAGACCAAGCGATGGCTCTTCCCCAATAATAACTGTTTGAATCCTTGTTCATGTGGCAAGTAAATATGCCGTCCACATGGCCAAGATCTAGACAAGAGTAAAATGCTACAGCATGAGCAGCTTATGAATTGCCAATCATCAAAAAGAACTAGACAAGATGTGACAAAATGATGATAAATTTAGTTTTAAATTATAAACCATTTTGAGTCAAAAGTTTAAAAGCTTCATCTGGATGGGCTACGACCTGGACCAGTACGCCCGTGACGTCAAGAGCCTGCTCCACATCTACGCCTCCCAGGACATCGGCAACATGCCTCAGGGCTCCAAACTGCCCCACCGTCACTTCCTCAGCATGGGTCCCCGCGACTTCCTCTACACCTCTGCTATCGACGGCAGAACTCTGGGCAAACATTTCTGCTCCTTCATGAAGGACCTGAAGCGGATGTACACTCAATGGTCCTTCAGCATCCTCTACCCGCCACCCCAGCGCATGCATCCTGACATCGCCATGCCCTGCAACTGCCTCGGCTTCTGCAAAGGCTTCTGCCAGCCCTGCTATGCCTTACATGCCACCTTCCTTCACTTCTACATCATGGTGGAAGCAATGATCTTCGGCCTCTATCGCACTGAAAAGGATGAAGAGACCGCCTTCAGGGACAAGGAGAAGGCCAAGCAGGCACAGCGGAAGGCAGAGGGCAAGGAGAAGCAACCTCTCGCCTACTTCCAGCGCATCTGGTTCCCGCTCAACAACATGTTCCACTTCTGGCTCCCATCCCTCCAGTCCCTCTTCTACAAAGACGGGGAGCACGACATGGAGGAACTGACGCCGACTGCTTTCTTCGCCCTCGGCGTCCACTACCTCACGGAGCTGGGCAAGTCCAGGGAACACCTGCGCCTACAGCTCAGCGAGCGCGTCATCCGCAACATCGACACTCGCATGGGCATTCCCGCCCTCACTGGCTTCTGGCGCCCCACTCCCCCCAGAAGCCATCTCAAGAGCTTCCTCACCTTCGGCAACCACACTCTCTTCTCTTCCCAAACCAACCGGCCCATCATCTACGAGATTGCCACCCCCCTCAAGTTCCTCATCTCCCAGTTCGTCGCTGAGCTCTCCACATCGGACTACCGATACATGGACCACACCATCCGCGAGGCACGCGAGCATCTGGCATCCAGCCAGCTGTCCACAGCGTCAGCCTCGGAGTCGTCCTCCATGGCCACTCTCAGACCCAGCTGCATGGACATCTTCAGCAGCCAGTTGCCCGCCCAGTCCAGCTCCGTCTTCAGTCACCTCTTCCCACCTCTACCCTCCACCTCTGCCTCCCCATCTCTACCTTTGCCTTCCTCGGACACCTGGACCACGCCAAAGACGAGGACCTCAACGCCTATCGCCACAACCCTTCTCTCCCCATCTTCACCTACTACTTCCAACCACTTCAACCTCCTCAGCATACCTCTGGCTGCCGCCTTCCTCTGCCACTCGTCGACCTGGCCCCCAACAAAGGCCCCACCGACACCCCCCCCCCCTCCAATCACCTCCGACCAGCTCCAACCTCCACCTGGCCTTTCGGAAATTGATCGCCTCCAGTGGGAGAATCTAGCGTTGATGACCGAAGAACAGTTCGTGCGCCACGAGGCCATCGAGCTGAAGAAGAAGGAGGCTCTGGAGAAGCAGAAGGCCCAGGAGCGGGCATGCCTTCAGCGGGAGGAGCAACGCCAGAAGGAGGAGCAGGACCACCTCAAGCGGGAGGAGAAGACCCGCCTGGAACGCGACTGCCTGGAGCAGGAACGCCTCAGGCTGGAGGCAGAGGCCCTGGAGAAGGAGAAGGCAGACGCCGAGACCCTGGCCAAGGAGGCTGAAAGGAAGCGCCTGGTGCAGGCGGCAGACCTGGCCAGACAGCAGCAGGATCTCCAGGATGAGCGTCTCCGGCAAGAACAGGCGGCCCAGGCAGCTCTAGACCAGTGGCGCAACCGCATGCTCGCCCTCATCGGTGGCCCTCCGTCCACCCCATCACCATCATCAGGTACACAATGTTCCTCTACCTCCTCTCAATCCCCATCTAGCAAGGGTTCTACGACCCTCAGTTGCATGTTCATTGTCTGCTTCTCACTCTTTCTCCTCCCAGGCCTTACAGAAGGCCACCCTATCTTTTCTCTCGCCTCTCACAATTCCTCGCTCAAATCATCATCTCACTTCTTTCTCCGCCTTCCAAGACAGGTCCATTTCTCAGCAGAGAATGAGAGGGATTGGGATGGGGCTATTGCACAGGCAAAACTCAAAGTGGAAGAGGAAGAAAGAAGAGTGCGACTGCACTTAGGTTTTCAAACTGCTGAGGACATTTGCTGGGTATGCAAAAAGCAGCAACATAAAGATTGGTGGAATTTTTGGATTTTTATGGGTGCTCTTTCCAGGTTCATCGCCTTCATTCTCCTCATCTGCCTCTGCTGCCTCCATCACACTTGGGTGATGCAATGTCTGACAGACCCAGAAGATGATCACCCCATAGGCTGCCTAGTGTGCCGCCGCCGTTCCAATCCATGGTACACTTCATGCTTTCTCTGCCCCTTCTTTGCATTTATCGCTCTTTTGGAAAAATGCTTCATGGCCATTGGCGGACGCATTTTCTTACACATTTGCAAGCCCTTCTGTGCGGCTTTCGCCTCTTGCTGTGGCAGTTGCAGTCCAGAAACTGACTCGCCCCCACCCCTAGCCACTTCCACTCCGCCCACTGCAGGTGGACCTATTGTCACTGATCCGGATGACACTCTTCCCACACCGCCTCCCATCCTTTCTCTGCCCCCTCCACCCTCATCTTCTTCTTACATGCTTCCAGGCATGCATTTGGGCTACGGGCCACATATGACAGCCTTCCCCGGCCAACACTCTTTCGGTCCAGGCTTCTTTCCATTGAATCGCAGAGATAGCTCTCTCTTGGCCACGTATGGACCTTTCTCTGCCCAATTATGCCCGTGACCGCAGACCAGTTCAGGAGCCTACTTTGCTTCCTGAACCTAATGTTGAGCTTCCACCAGAGCTCAGACGCCGGCAACAGACCTTAGACAAACTGCCGCTGGAGCTTGTCCACTTTTTGCGCAGCCATCATCCAGCCATTGCTCAATGGGAGAAACATACGCCAGGCTGGCATGTGGAAGGGACTCCCACCTTTGTTCCTATGGTCTGCCCAGCTGACAAGGCGAAAGAGGATGAATCAGAGAATCGCTTTCACATTCCTGCCGCCGTGTATTGCCCCAGGGAACCAGATATTCTCCACATGTGCCGCAATTGCAGTTCTCAATGGAATGACACCCAGACCTCGCGTCATTCGTACCCACCTTCCTATCATAGGTTTGGGTGGGGCAACTTGTCGTACAACAGAGATTCTTGTGGAAGTCACTATATGCGGGTACACCAAGGTATTGCCTACTAAGGTCCTGCCTAATGGCGAGAAAGATCAGCTTCAGGGCATTGTCGGCATGGACTATTTCTTGATGGACATTTATTCGCTAGGACAGAAGCCTCCAGACCTACTCTTTGATGGAAAAAGGGGCGTTATGAAGTTTGGGGAAGTAACTGTGCACTTGGATGTACAGCGTCGGCCACTGCGTTATGGGGAGCAATCACCATATTCAGCTTCATCCATGCCAAGAGCGATCGCACCTTCGCCTCAAACCTCACTCTCATACCCTCCCCCCACACCAACAATGGCTCCTCGTAGGGCTGCCACTCATTCTTCACCACCTACATCCTCCACTCCCAATCCTAGATCCATCTTGTGCTCACCAACGGTCCATTTCCCGGACTGGGCCGCTTCTCCCATTGAGCCGCCATGCCCTAGACAGAGTGCGATTTGGCCGCCTCCATACTATCCCTCTCCATTGCCACCACTTCCAGCAGACAGATTTACATTGCCTCCACCTAGTGCACCTCCACAACCATCCTCTCATTTGCCAACTTCACAAGTCCCTTCTCCACCACTTACCACATTTGGTCAACTCCCTCCTTCTTTTTGTTCCAACATTGACCACACCCAGTCGCCTATGGCTACTGTTTATCACCCGGCACAATTGGAGGAGCCCATTGATATCAATCACCACCCAGATCACCCCTCTGCCTCCAGCCATGTTCATGTGGGCATGCTTAGTGGCTGGCGCACTGCCAGGAATCCAACTCCCTTGGCACCAGGGTACTGGGAACAAGGCAATGGTCAGTCTGGATCGTACATGGCGGCTAACAGAGCCTGGCGCACCATTGAGGAAGATGAAGCATCTGAGGCCTCTTCTTTCGTGAATATGACCAGTGCCAGAGCAAATTCGCCTCATCCTTTCGGCTCATGAGCTACCATTATTGACATGCCCGAGGTAGACTGGCCAGAGGACTCTGCCCATTCTCAGTCCTCCGCTTCTGAGCAGGAGCGCATTGAGGCCTTAGCGGCTGCAATGCAGGAAGTTGATATGATGGAGGATTTGATGTCAGGTGTGGGCCACGATCTCTTTGTCTACACCACCGACAATATTGATCTTCCTCCTTTTTAACGCTGCTATGGCACCGTCACCTACTCCAAGCTCAGAGCCAATCTATTCAGATTATCGCCATAGATGAACCGATTGATTCATGTTCACGCTCCATGGTTCAATCCCTTCTTGTCTCCGATCCTTCTGGAGCCTCCACATTTTCCTCGCCTTCCACAGAAAATCCTATCTTCCTTCCCGACTCCATCACTTTGGCTGACTCTCAGGGCCATTATCTAGCGGAATTCTTCAATACCACTTCTTATCCGCAAATGATTCCTGCTCAATCCATAGTTGCTCAAGGCTATCTTATGGAAGGTACTTCATTTATTGCTCTCAACAAATCATTGCTCTTAGACGAAGAAGCCATTTATGTCGCTAATGCTGACACTTCTGAATTTTCCTCTTCATCTTCACCTTGTTGCAGTTGTCACCTACATTCTGTTGACCTCAAACATCTTTCCAAACGCCATCGCAAAGAGGCTCAAGCATTGCTCTGCAAATATAAATCAGTTTTCACAACTGATAAAAAGGATGTAGGCAATTGCGACTGGTTCCGTTTTTGGATGCGCTCACATTTGCGTTCTATTCCCTGCAAAATGCAGACTTTTTCTGAGTTGGAGTCTCATATTCTACACCAGAAAATTGATGAATTTATTGCTCAGGATGTATTGAAGCAAAAACTATCTAGCTACAATAGCAAAGTCGTCCTCATTCCCAAGTGAACAAATCCGGGAGCAGATTTGACCAATCCTGACAATTGGCGTTTTTGCCTAAATCTAATTCCGGTCAATTATAGTTTAATGGCTTCTGAATATCAGAATTGGAATGCCATGAAAATTAGGGATGCTCTAGAAATGCTTTCTGGCTCTTCTTTCATCACTATTCTCGACGCTTGCAATGCCTTTTTCACTTTAAAACTCGAAGATGACAGCCAAGACCTCTTTGGTTTTCGAGCTCTAGGCGAATCATACGTCTTTACTTACGATCCGCAGGGCCTCCGCTATGCTAGTCATTTTTGGCAATATGCTATTGACACCATAATGGCTGAATATCGTCTGAGCTTTTTCTTGTCCTACGCCGATGCCATGGCTGTCTACACGAGGTCCAATCAGGAATGCAACCAGTTCAATCTCCACCTCTCTCAGCTAGAATTAGTCCTCAAATGCCTTCAAGAGGCTGGTGTAAAAATTTTGGCTTCAAAAGCACAGATAGCTCAACAAAAGGTTTCTTGGCTAGGTTTCCTGCTCTCAGGAACTTCTGGTATTATTCCTGATCCTGACAGAATGGCAGTTTTGGCCGCTGCTATGCCTCCTACTGATGCAAAATTGCTAAAAAAAACTTTTTATATTCAGTCCAGTATTGGATGTGTCGTCTGCCCAAATAGTATCACGCGGCTAGCCCGCTTGATGACCTATTGAAAGCCAAAGTCCCCTGGCAATGGGGCTCTGTCCAACGGGAAGCCTTTGACGCAGTCCACGCCCTCATAGCCGAGGTGGCCCAATTATGCTTCCCCCGAGACGAAGTGCCTTTTCGCATCCGCTGTGATGCCAGCTGGGAGGCTTGTGGCTATATGGTCACTCAGACCCAGCCCGATGGCATAGAATGGCATTTGGCATTTGGTGCTCACAAATTCACTGAGTGCAAGGCTCGTATGCCTATTTTTGACAAAGAATGCTTCGCTATCATTTTTGCATTTTTGCAAAATCAGAAATGGCTTCACTATCCCAAGGGTGGGCCAACTATTGTTTATACTGATCACAAAAGCCATGAGCATTTATTTACTTGCAAAAGCAGCAGCACCCGTATCACTTGATGGCG